>OMNN01098170.1:35641-105335 GCA_900302755.1 Chromis chromis
ATCATTTCTTCACACTTTAAACTGAAGATGCTGTGTAAGCAACATTGGGCACAGCAGATGCAAAGGTGAAGTGGTGCAGCAATGCCAAGTGAAGTTGTAATGTCACTTTATAAGGTGTTTTAATGACCTAAGATGCTGTTTGCATGTAGATGGGATGCACAAACTAGAAGAGAGAATGTCAGTTTTACAAAATAGCTTCATTAATGTGGACTAGAGCTCAGTGTAGTTCACTGTAGTTGTTCAAGATTGGACTGGAACTTAAACACGGATCATGCTGTTTGATGGATTAAACACAGGGCCGGCCCGTGGCATAGGCAGTATAGGCAAATGCTAGGGGCGCCGTCATCATAGGGGGCGCCGCTGACAGCGCCCCCGTGGTACTCAGACTACCCCAAGCAGGGGCTTTTATTTTGACACACAAAAACGAAAATCAGACCATCTGTTAAACACCATCACAGTGGCAGGTAGCCATCAAGCCCACTACACTCCACACTCATGGTGCTAAAAACAATGTTAATAACCCCATAATGCATTGCAGCACAACAGTCCGTACTTGCAACCTGCTTTTTTAATCGCTACAATATTAAAACTAGTTATTACTGTTAGCTCTTAAATTAGAAAAGCTCACATGGATTAAAATGTAAAGCAATGCCCAATTAATATTACTACAAAACAACGCTATTTGATTTCTTTTGTAAGCTTATTGTAGCGATCACAGAGCCGGTCCAATGACTGAACTATTGTGCTGCAATGCACCATGGGTTATGAATGTTTTTGCTACCATGAGTGAAGAGGGTAGCTGGGTTGATGGATAGCTGCCGTTGTTGAACAGTTTTAATGTGTTAAATATAAACATCTGAGACTTTTTAAATGGCAAAACGCTCTGACTCGCGCATTGCCTACCACATCGCTCGCTATAGTATGAGAATCGCGAACTTGGGGGGCGCCGTTTATATTCTCGCCTAGGGCGCCACAATGGGTCGGACCGGCGCTGTCCGACAGAACACCTTTGGGATGAATTAGAGCGGAGACTGAGAGCCAGACCTTCTGGTCCAACATCAGAGTCTGACCTCACAAATGCTCTTCTGGAAGAATGGTCAAAACTTCCCATAAACACACTCCTAAACCTTGTGGAAAGCCTTCCCAGAAGAGTTGAAGCTGTTATAGCTGCAAATGGTGGAACAACTCCATATTAAACCCTACGGATTAAGAATGGGATGTCATTAAAGTTCATGTGTGTGTAAAGGCAGACGTCCCAATACTTTTGGCAATATAGCGTACTTGACACTCTGAAGATTTAAAAAAAAAACCTGCACCCTGTCCAAGGTATTGTTGTGAAACTGAAGTTTCAGTGGAAAGAATTATGGTGTGAGAGGTGCAAGGGAAAGCAGCATTAGATGACAGTAGTTGCCCCTAAGAACATTATCAGAAGCTGAAGTTTAGTTTGTTGCTTCCAGCTGTTAGCAGGAGTCTTTCCTCTGAGTTTATTACTCAGAGGTAATAACATCAAACAGCAACAAAATCCATATGAGAGTCTCCAAAGCAAGAGAGTCACTCACAACACGGCAGAGACGACATTAATACGTTGGTCAGGATTTAACAGTAAATGATACTGTGAACGTTTCTCCGCTCCAGACAGGTGAGCTGTCGCATAGATTAAACGTTTACGCGCCGCAGCTAAGTCATTAGTTACACAGCTGAATCCTGAGCTCCATCACAGCTGGGTTTTATTTTACTGTCAGAGTCTGATCCGTTTACTAGAGTCTAAATATTTTTTTCTGACATCAAGTTTTTCTATTAGGGAGATTTTTCCTTTTTCACAGCAGGATATTTGCAGCACTGGCATTAATGTGCGTATGGACGTGACTCTAATCATTAAAGTAGCTACTAAAATATGGAAAGAGGTTGGATAAACTACAGAGGTCTTGCCTAAGGGTGAACTGTTTCCCCTCAAATACACCTCAGCATCTCTTCTCCTGGACTATTTTGAACAGTCGTCGCCCTGATAACTAAAATATTAACTGCACATTGTCTGATATGCATGGAATAATACAATCAGTAGCATTAATGCAAAATAATAAACAAGGCTGTTTCTGTATGCAACTTGTTAATGCTCACATTGATACTACAACAGTATAGTGGCCTCATCCAGCCACCTCTAGGCAAAACTTCTGGAGGCTCTACTGATAAGTACTAATTAACAGGTGCTGGACAAAGAGGCACAACAATCCTAATTAATGTTAAAACCTTTATTTAGTTGTGGAAAATGAGGAGACTTCCAGCATCTATATATCAACTTACTGTCTGTCTGCCTTTGCTGAAATCTGAGTGCACCTCTCCAAGGACCTCCTCCTGGGCACTTTACTGGCCGCATCAACAACATTTTTAAAGTCTTTTTGAGAGCTTTTTTGCTTTGGTGCAGATTGTGCAGAGCAGATATTATAGACTGGAAATGTGCGAAAGGAGATCAAGGCAATGACATGCAGCGAAGGGCATTTTAGTCCATGTATTATTATGTGCACTAACCTCTCTGCTACTGGGTCACCCAAACAACATTTTAAGAAGAAAAACACCTGAACTAAAGGTTGTAACAGTAAAAAGGCTTTTACCTTGATGTTGGAGAACCACAGGTCGTTCTCATGTAGAGTAGCCACGTAGATACAGCACAGCAGGCCGAGCCCAACAGAAACGGACCACCCAATCGACGTCCAGATTATAGCCCCCCATGACCAATCACCTGCAACAACATTGACATGTCACTTTTGTTGTTTCGGTCGTGTAAAATCAAATCAAAAAAACACACACACCATCTTAATGTTTTCTATAAAAGGTCTTTTGCACAGAAGGTGTCAAAGCATACCTTCATTCGGTTTCATGATTATATTATTGTGCATGTTGGCTCAGCGGTGGGTGCCGGAGCAGAACTAGTTTATGCAACTTTCTGTCTGACCACGTCAGAAACACAAAGTGTCTACACCTGTTCAGCCACGCTTGGAGGTTGGAATGAAAAGCTGGCCTTCGCAGAGAGACGAGGGGCTCGATATCACTTATATATGGAGATAAGAGCACACATTTTCAGACAGTCGCTGCTGGAAAGCACTCATGGTGTTACACTCAGACACTCCAAAGTGACAGAAACACCTGTGTCAAGTATGGAAATGAGAGAGCAAACGAAAGAAGCTCCGGCTCCTTTCTCACCTCTGCACAGCTGGATAATCTCTGCGTGGAGTGGCTGCGGATGTTGCGCCGACAGTTTCAGAAACTTACATAAATGGTTGGACGCGGTCCTTGGAGGTCTGTGTGTGTGTGTGTGTGTGTGTGTGTGTGTGTGGTAATAACATCCATGCGTTTTCTGCAATGACAAGTAAATACCCACTGTCTGTTGTAAAAATGACTTACTGTTTCTCATATGTGTCGACGATATTAGACCTTTTTCACAACAAACACTTTGAATTGTCACAGATGGTGAAGCAAAATTGTCAATAAATAATAAATAATTATAGCCCCTTTCAGACATGCACTCCTTTCCGTTGAGAGAGAGAGAGAGAAGAGAAGCCTATATTTGTCACAAATACATTTACAGCATTGTGAAATGTTGTTTTCGCATATCAGAGCGCAGGGTCATTCATGGTACAGCTTGAGCAGGAAGGGTTAAGGGCCTTGCTTTAGGGCCCAGCAATGGCAGCATTGGGGTTTGATCCAGGGCTGTCATGTTTTTGAGTCAGTAGCCCAGAGACTTAACCGTTGAGCCACCATCTGACGGTCGTGACGGCAATCGTCCTCGGTCGGACACGGTGACATTCATATATCACTCTCAACGCAGCACAAAACTTAACTGCATTCTGTCACGTTAGCGGCAACACAATTCATCACTTGATGTAGTGTCCAATCTCACATCTATGTCAAATATTCTGCACATACCGTGGCTCTCTCCGGTCATGTGTTTTTTGTTTTTCTTGTTTTTTTTGAGACAGGGTGAAAGGGGGGTATAGAGGAGAGTGACATGCAGCAAAGGGTCTTGAGCCGGATTCGAACTCATGACCGCTGCTGGCGACCTGCACCCACATGGTAATGCCTTAACTCAGTGAGCTATACGGCGGCCCTGTCTTTGTACTTCTACTCTCTGCAGTGACAATGAAGTTGAATCTACAAATTTAAATTATATTCAAGGCTGAATCTAATCTAAGTTTATTCTATAATAAAATGACTAAATATGCAACCTCATAGTGGCTTTTGTTGAACTGATAAATGAAAGTCAGTAGTTGCTTCCCCTGACACACCATATTCACAACTCACAACGTAACTTTAATCAGAGGATGCAACACATGTCGGTGATATATAACAAAATATAAATACATGCAACCTTGTTTCATACTGCAAGAGTCAAACAAGAACCATTAAATAAAGTAATTTATACATTATTATTTAACTCATGATATTTTGACAATTCATACTGGACTGCACCTGTCTGCTCATACTGCCGTACTTGTATCATCGTCATTGTCATGTTCAAACTGCACAAACAGCTAAACTTCAACTTTACATAATGTATTGATGTTAAAGAGAAGTACATCTGGAGTAACAAGATTTGCTTTTAACCACTGCCAACCAGTTCTCTGTAATCTCTGTTTTCTTTAGAAGAGGTTGAAGATATTTTTGTCCTCTCTGGCCAACCAAAGGGAGTGGATGGAAGTTAATACTTAAGCTGTTGATCATTTAGGAACTATGTCTCTCCAAATAGGACTGGCAAAATGAACTCCATGCCAGACTCCCACCCAAATACACACAAACAAACCGCCGCCACACCTTTTCTTAGGAGGTTTATCTCACATGTGGTCAGAATAAAACTAAAGCGGGTGACACAAGAATCTAAAAGATCATCTCAATCTGCAGTGGGACACACCCAGTCAAGGAAATTGACAGATAACGCTTTGCACGCTACAATGTTGGAGCAGTGACTTTCACTTACATCCATGTTGGAGACAAACTCCATTGTAGATGGTTAAAATTTACTTTATTTATTTACTACTACCAAAGTTAAATGTCAGTAGAATTCTGCAGCTTGTCATTCATCAGAATATCATCAGTATCATCAGATTCAACTCTCACTTATTTTTTCTGCCTTAAATTTGAAGAAGTGTCACTAAACGTTAAACGGTATTAATAAAACGACTTTAGCAATTTGGCAAAAAAACTCACTTGTGTTGAGTCTGTTTCATCAGTGTGCTCCAGTCTAATTTTGTCCTCTGGAAGTTTGCTGTCCTGAGCTGAGAAGCACCTTTTTCAGCTGGAAGATGAGCAGACAACCGACTGTTTTAGGTTATAAACGAAAGGATAGAAAGGATCTAAATATCTGATAATGAAGTGTACGTTTACACATAATTTATATGAAGGAATCATGGCAAACTTTCACCAGCCATACAAGGAATTCTGTAAGTGAGCACACTCATTCACCTCATTTAACCTTTTGTTGAACTTGGACGACATTGAGGCATGGTGGCCTCATTTACGATGCAGCGAGTATAAAATTAATAGAAGTAGGTGCACAAATAAGAAACTTGGAGAGATAAGAACTGGAGAAAACTAGATATTCCAAGCTCAGTACAAACAGCTGGCACCAAACAAACAGCAGGTGATGTAAAGGGGTAAAAAAACAGTAAAATAAAAACCAGTGTCTATCCTGCCTTACAGAGCATACAGCATACAGATTTTTTAAAAAGTTGCCTCAAGAAGTGTCTTTTGATAATGCAGTGGGAAACATAATTAATTGCTGTAAAATACTTTTGAGTTTTTTTTTTAGGTAGCCTAGTTACCACTTTGGACACATTATATTTAAAAGTCAACTTAAACATAGGCACCTGATGCAGCGTTGTCTGATTAACTGGGTGTGTGTATAAATGTAACCTGAGCAACAGGTTAAAGGAGAAAACTGTCTGCAGAATGTGGCGTACGGGTCCCTTATCGGATTTTTCTAGTGGGTGTGTGTCGCTCAAATGTCAAATCTGTGTCAGATCTGTGATTATCTTCCCACAGTATCATTAAAAGTAATGACCAAAAGTTCACAGATAACATTTCAACTACATTTTCCAGTTGCTCAGATTTACTCATTAGTCAAAAACATCCTGAGGGACTGTCTGTTCTCTGTTGTGTTACTGACACCTCAACATGGTACACAATAACTCACTGCTGACAGATGATACTTTCCCTGCCAGGGTGAAAATATTTGAAGGTTGTATTCTGCTTTACTAGCCGTCACAAGTTGCCGGTGGAAACTGGACGCAAAAGAACTGGGCCAAAAAAATCTATAGAGCAGCTATGTAAACAGCACATCTCATCCGAGTTCTGGTGTGTTTTTGCTAAAAGGGTTTTGTGTTTACGTCACCTGGAAAGTATAGGCCAGTTTAATGGCCCTGAACCAGGCATTAAACTGTGCAAATTTCAAATCGATTCATCATCATCATCATCCAGCTTTAATTCCTTTAAATGACGAGTGAAAAGCCATTATCTCAAATTGTGTTAAAGTTAAGGATGTTTGCTACAAGGAAATGGCAAGTTTTTTAATTTGTGCACGTCATATGTTGGAATAATTGTGTAATTAGGGGGAGAAAACTGATCACCTGAATCTCATATTCGTCCAAAGTGGTTTCATCTGTACATGAGCTTCTTTGTGTTGGTTACAACAGGCCCTAAATGACTATTGGATTTCTTATGTAAACACATTGACTTGTTTTACTGTTATTGCAGGGCAGAAAAGGCCTTTCCAGGTAAGTGTAAATCACAATAATGGACTTGTCCATGTAGAGGTGTATCGCTTCCTTTACGCACATCCTCCCAATGTATCCATCTCCAAATCAATCCGACACTCTGCACCGTTATCAGTGTTTGATTTTAGGCCATATCGCTTACAACAAACTCAAGATATAAAAGAGCCACCCTGCTCAGAATCACCAGACTTGCACCAAAGGCATCACTCACCTTGGACTTCATCTTCACAGGTACAGTAACTGTCATTTACAGGAGTTTGAAGTGATTATATGTGTGATTTTAACAGAGATTGTTCTTTCTTTTTGCACACAGACATGTCAGGGAAGGTTATTCTGGTTTTTGCACTGCTGGCTGCACTGCTTGTGTCTGGTGCGGCCTCCTCACCTGAAGCGAAGGAGGCGAATATCCTACAGCGGCTTCTAACCAGGCGGGAGAAGATGAGAGACTCGAAGCCGGTGCCCCAGACTAGGGTGGAGAGACGGCCACACCTGTCGGAAGATGAACGCGAAGTTATGACCAAACAAATAATGCAAGCTATCTCAGGTATGCCGGGGCGTGAAAGTATTTCAGTGTTTTGTTTTTGCTTCTGTCTGCTGCTGCAAAAAAAGGAATGAATGGGCAGACATCCAAGGAAATTCACCGACCTGTGCACTGAATCCTTGTGTGTGTGATTCATGTAGGAATGGTTTGTTCACAGAGATGATGAACTCTGAGTGCATGACAGATCGGGACTACCAGGGCTGGGTGGACTTCGGACGCCGGGATGCAGACTGAAGCACGACCATGACAGCTTGGGAGCTCACACTTACTGCTTTTGATCCAGTCAAAGGGCAAAAAGTCAAAGTCTTACATCCCCTGCAAGTTCACAAATAAATGATTTTGCAATTATCACATTATCACAATGGTCTGGATTCTGTTGATTTCAGTGCGGTGATGAGTGAGATTTAGAGCCATTCAAACCTGTACTGGATGGAAAGTTTTATTCACAGGTGGTGCAATTTATACACACTGACATATACAGCTGTGACACTAACACAAACTACAGCAAACAGTAGTGCAGAGAAACAGTGGTTTGGTTGATTTAAGTCAGAAAACAAATCATTATAACCTGTATTTACTTCTTCCCTTTTAAATCCACAGTATCCTATGCCTTTTTTTTATTTTGCTACAATTGATTGCTCAGAAAGAAAACATGCTGCTTAAATAATTATGACATTTCTTCTACTTGTATTCATTAAATACGAGCAATCACTTTGAATGCCCAACACGATTTTTGCTCAAATTTAAATCCCAGCAGGTTTTAAAAATTCCTGATGCCATGAAATACAGCAGATTTGTCCAAGCGACAGTCAGTTAGTACACATATTGCTTCAAAAATGCATTAACACCAGACATCCCGTTTACTGTCTTCGATGCAGCGCAAGCAAACCTGATTTGGTTTCAGTGAGGGTTTGGCTCAGAGTAAAGTTCACAAATTCAGAACTTTGAACAGAGGTGATACCGCAAGCGCCGTGTGATGAACTACAGAGCAGACAGCGAAAGGATGTCAACATTATTAGCATTATTTAGCTCAGTCACTGTATCATCTGCCCTGTTAGAGCAGATGGCTTTGCAGTGCTTCTTCATCAGTATGTTTGACAATCTTATGTACAACATGCTTTATTAATGTAGCAGCGTATAAGCAGGAAGACCGAGAGTGTACTTTAATGCATTTTGAACATTCCTCAGTGTGATAGAATTGGTTTGGTTCGTGGTTTTAACTAACAGTAATTTACTGCACATAGTGTTTTTTTGTTTTGTTTTAAACAACACTGTTGCTATTTACACATAGCAGATGTTTCACCTTTGGAAACTAAAAAAAACAAAACAAGTGATGAGGTTTTTAAAACCAGTGTTGAGGAAAAATTGTAAAATGACATCCACAAAACTCAGTATAAAAAGATTTTTCTTCCTCCGTGATGTTCTGTTTTTTGTGTAAAAAGAAGCAATGTGTGAGTCAAACAGATTGGTGATCAGGTGGCTGTCCTGAGATGAAGATGTCCCACACGCAAAGAACAAGTTACTGTGCACGAGTTCGTAGAAAAAGGATAGTACTGTACACTACCAACAACTCAAAAGTATGGCTCTAACACATTCTGTGGCTTTTGTTTTCAAGACACGGGTGCTGTGGTGGGCCCTGAACTGCACATGGCTTAATGCAAAGTCACTAAGGTGAATGAAAGAGGAGGAAGCAGTGAGCACATCACACTTTGGGAGGATGTTTGATTGCTTCTCTCTCTTTGCCACCGCGGCCCATCATCCCCCAGGCTGCCACTCTGTGCAGCCCGAGACTCTGAAGCTTCTCCACCAAGTTCAAACTGAAAACGTTCCTTCTCCCCTCTTTGTCCGAGGACGAGGCACCACCTTTGTCTTTTACTGTGGAATATGGAGGTGTCGCACTATGGCTGTAGTGCAGGTTGTGGTGGGGATGAGGAGAGGCTGAGATGCCGCGTTCTTGCAGCAGCTGAAGGAGTCCCAGTGATGAAGTGGTTAAGTTTGTGGTGGTGGTGGTCCGGCCTCCCCAGCCAAAGTGCTGCTGGTGGGAAGGAGGTGAAGAGCTCACGTGCTCACAGTTCCGACAAGATGGCAGGCCGAAAGACTGAAGGCTGCTAACAAGAAAAACAAAAGAACTATTAAAACAGAGCAAAAAAATACACACGACACTGTTTTTGCATGCACATATACATTCATACACAACAACAACAACAAAAAGTAAAAAAACAAAGGCAATGTTAGAAGTTTAGGTTAGTTCAGTCACTATGAGATGAATAAACATGTTAGTGTGTCCGTGCTGATGAAACAAGATCTGATGGTTTGCTGAGATGAAAACCTAGAAAGGGCAAGAGGCATCAAAATGTGTACTTTAAAGGCCAATTCATGCTTTCTGCGTCCGTGCGTGCAGGCCAAAAAGCTGACGGTGGATGCAGCTCTGTTTATACTATAACAAATATAATAAATAGGAGACAGACAGTTAAAGTGGCCCTTATGTCCAACATAGACAAACACATGGGGCATTTTTTATAGGAAATAGCAGCTACCTACAGATTGGACTGTAGCATCATATCAGTGAATATACCTGAAGGGGAAAACACAGCACAGGATTTCTGGAGAATTTAGAACTTTCCTCTGTGTCTGCGCTCCACTGATGAAAAGATGGAAAGCTTGTACAAATCAAAGCTCATCCAAAGTCTGCAAACAAATATTTCAATTAAAGCTCTGTTAATGATGAATTACAAAGGCGCGGATGGCCAAAAATCTCCTCGTACATTTGCTCCTCATACCAAACATTTGTTTTGAGCAGCGCTTGATTTTCTGGCACATGCAGCCAATCTGTGCGGTCACACATTTCAGGTTGCCAAACCCTTGTGGATTTGGGTGAATGACTACATTTGTATGTCATGCGTACAATTGCAGATGCAGACGGCATGAATAGGCATTAATAAACAAAGAATGTGGGAAGCACAAATGCGTGAGAGTAGATGTAACAGCTTAAATGCATTAAGTAAACTGTTAGTAGGTGAAGAAGGTGAAGATTAATATATATATAAAAAGGACAGTGCATCGTTTTTCTTATAAAGTATGAAGTAATGTTTAACCCTTGCCTGTACTTAGCATTTATAAGAAATATATTAACATTGAATAAACAGATTATAGCACATTATAATGTACTTGTAAGTTTTTTATGTATTCATGTCACACAACTATAATGCACTTTTATAAACTATTTATTCAATGTTTATTTAAACTAATTTCAACATTCGAATCTCAGATCTTATAGAAAGACTTTCTTTCAGACAAAAAAGCCTGAAATGACCAAGATGTTATTTAGTTAAACAAACAGGGTACTGTGCCTCTGGTGTTAATTTTCAAGACAATAATCCGGCATTCAGAGAGCATCCATAATACTGTGCTCTTACTTTGCCCCGAAGGCTCCTTCTAGAGTTGGAGAAAGAGCCTCGACAGACGTTTTCTGTCACTAGGAGGGTAAAGAGCAGAAGTTAAGTGAGAGAAAAGGCAGCATGATGGAAGAGAAGAAATCTGGAATATGCATACTTGCTTAGTAATGCTGTAAAGAAAAGCTTAAGGTTAATCAACGCCTTGAAGCAGTAACTCAGGTCAATCACACTGGTCAGAAACCTAGTGCAAGGTCAAGTTCAACATTATTATCCAAGAGGGGAATTCACTTTGCACCGCTGTGAAAAAAAAATACAAGGACAACAGAAAAAACTCATGTATAAATAACTAAAATAAAGACACATGCTTTCAGTATGTAAATTCTTACCTAGTGGAGAAGGAGGGGATGAGGAGGGAGGGTTGAAGGACTTGGCAGGTGGTAATGGTATGTGTGGGAGAGGTCTGAGGGAGGTTGTGACCCGATGGAGAGACTGTGAGGTCATGAAGGTAAAAGATGCATTAAACTACACATGAAGGAAAGCACACACATCTAATGAGGCCCTAAAGGAACCAATGCAGATGGAAACTACACTAATTCTGCAAAGTGAATGGCACAGACATCTTGAACAATGAGGCAGAGATACTAATTAACATGGAATATGATGATGTGAACAAACACAGGGAGTGGAACTGTGTGCACAGTGTGTTATCGTGTCGTACCCAAGCCATGAGCTCCAGAGAGCTGTGACAGGTCAGGTTCATCCTCCTCTAGGTCGTTCAGGCTGTAGACATGCTGTATGTCGACCTCGAGCTCCCTGAAGTCTTTCGTTAGGACGCCTGGGCGTGGATGCAAGATGCCTCCCAGGTTTGGTTTGGCCAGCTGCTGCCACTGGTGCAGAGTCACCGAGCCTGACAAGTCAGAGGGGACAGTTGAAGTATGTGGTAATAAAATGTTGATGAATTTGAAAGGTTATATTATTGTCATTAAGTTTGAAATATCATGCGTTGTCAATATTTATATTATTGTAACATTTTACAGATTCTTAGTTGGTCTTTCCGAGAAGGTAAACCCTTGCTCTGGGAAGGGTTCTGTTGGGTTCTATCTTTTCTTGTGAAAGCGCTTCGAAATGTCTGTAGATGTGATTAAGCGCTTTACAAATTAAAGTTGATTGATTGATTGATTGATAAAAAAAATTTATGTAAACATCAGAAAGAGTTTCTTACCAAAATGCAACATGCTAATAAACGAGCTAAATGTATTTAAGTCTTCAAAGAACATTTGCAAAACCTGGTACTGAAAGAACTTGAGCTGACAAGTTTTAATGATTACATGTATCTATTCTTTCATTCCCACATTTTATAGTGGCTGCTAATGTCAAATGTAGTTGTATGTCATCTGTTAGTTTTACTTTAACAACTTAGTAAATAAGCTTTTACTTTTCTCTGCTTGTTGAATGTTTAATTTATTCTTTTTCAGTGAATACCTCGCTTTGAAGAGCAGAGCAGGTTTTTATCTCTGGTATTTACTCAGAGTCAGAGACTATTTTCAATAACGATTAGCACTCTTTGTCCTTTTTTGGATTCTTGTGCTTCATCGTCACTCTAAAACAGCCAGAGTAGATTCCAAGCTATTGATAAGACATAGTAAAAAGTTAAAGTTTTTACCTTCCAGAGGTTTGACAATCTGCAGACGGTCGGGCAGATAGGACCTGGATCCACTCGAGGAGCCACAGGAGTGCCGTGAGCTGCCGTTGGAGTAGTTGGTCCCTGTCGATGCTGCTGGACTGGAGACCAGGCTGTCGTTTGGTGTCAGGAAGCCACTGGAGCCCTCGCCCTCTTCGCAGTCATCTGCCAAGGCACGGAGTTTACGTTCACGCTCCACGTCAAAGAAAGGGCGCTCAGAGGAGTGGTTCTGCTGGCGGGCTGAGAGGTTGCGCAAGGCAGCTTCGAGGTCTTGGCCTCCCGGTGTGCCTGGCTGACCAAGACGTTTCGGCCCACTAACACTACAGGGGGAAGAGGCAATAATAACAGTAATAATGTCAAAATCCTAAGGTCTCCAAAAACATCAACTATGTCTTGCTGCACAAAAAGAAATGTGCATAAAATGATCCAAAATAACTTGATCTGAAATGAAAGCTAACCTGTTGTCTTCTTTCTGTGCATTATTGGAGCTGGGCTTGTCCTCCAGGGTAAGGCTGGCATTATCTGAGCCATAGTAGCTGGTTCGGGGGGTGCTGGTACAGCTGGAACGTGTAGACACCGGACTAGAGCCCGGCAGCCCTGGTGAGTGGCACCGTGACCGCAACCTCACAGCCTTGTTCACCACCTTCACTGTTTCAAACACTCGCCACGGGTGGGTCCTGCCAGGACAAACATGGGCATGAGTGTCATCCCAGTCGCAGACCATCACAAAATATTTATTCACAGTGTAAATAATATTTAACTGTCTACAAATGCTTTGTTACAATAGAAACCTGCGATGTGTTCTTGTGTTCCTGCACTTGTAGTTCAGGGGTGTCTTCCTATGTCAGTTTAGCAACATAACTGAATAGCCATGATGGTTTTAAGCATAACCCATGTTACTTTTAGACTGAGTCACATTAGCTAGAGTTCATTAGGCCTCCATCCAACTACTAGAGATAGATGTACTGGGCATGGAGACAGTTTGATGCCAACATTAACAAACAACCACAAAACTGTTGTCAAATTTTGCTAAATTCAGACTGGTACATGGAAATACAGAAACACAAATGGAGTTAAATTAAATACAGTACACTGCTTCCTTCTCAGCCCTTTGCAGAATAATATGAGTTGTCAGAAATGCATGTGTTTAATGAAGGTTGACCAACCTTTCTATTAGCTATTAGAGTAAAAGAGGCTCTAGAGGAATGTGTCCTAGTTTAAGGAATCATAAAGGTAGGGAGTGGAACTGCCAGGGTACTTAAAGCATAAAGTTAATGTCCTGGTGCTGAACAAGTTTACTCCAGCCTCCTTAGTTTTCTGAACTATAAACTTTATGTAGCTATAGAAAGCGTTGATAGAAATTCAATCACAAACACACAATTGTTTCCGAGCTTTCACAGTGTAAACTAAACAAGCTGAGGGATTCTGTAAAGACGGCACAGTCAGACATTTTGACCTGCCTGCATACAAACCATACAAAGTAGGAATATTTAGTGTTACATGTGACACACTCACTTGTACTCGGAGGGAGCTGGGGTGTCCAGGCCTTTGCGGAAGGTGCCTTCTATCTCTGCTGCCAGAGAGTCCATGGGAAGGACAGAGGCCAGTGAAGTGTATCGCTGCACCGTGCTGTTGGGAAGGCTCTTGTTTCGCAGATTTTTAATGTCCTCTCGGGCCTCCTGGAGCATGTCTTCACACTCTGAGTACTTGTCCTGCAAGTCCTTGAGCTGCAGACAGGGGGAGGTAAATGAGTCAAACCGCAGAGCAAAAACAAAACATTGTACCACTGATGTTGCACACAGGAGGAGTTGAATATATGATGTAGATAAGTGGTTTATAGGAGTTCATGTGGGGACTCTCAAAATCTCAACTGCATATTTTCTAAGGTTGAATAAGTTCCTGTTATCAACCATTCCTTCTAGATCATGACAGATATTCAGCCATGCAGAAACAAAAACAAAACTGAGCTCAAGCATGAATGTGAAAACATCTTAATCCAACTCCAAATATAGTGCTGAAAAACTGTAGCGAGTGTCTTGCCTCTGATTTCAGCTTCAGCTGGCTCTCACGGGAGACACTCAGCTGTTGGTTCAGCTCCTCGTTCTCATGGGTCAGCTAAAAAGACAAACAGGAATTTAAGAGAGATTTAATTTAAGTATTAACATCAAATATAACAGAACTTGTGGATGTGTGTGTGAGATCTATCTCACCCCTTTGCAGCGAGCCTGCAGGTCAACAATCTGAGCCAGAAGTGAGCTGATCTCCTCCTGCTGTCGGAGAGAATCCTCGACTTTCCGTGCCAGCTCCTCTGACAGATCAACCACCTGCTTATTGACAGATGCTGAAACACACAAGTCCCATAAATGCACCTGCGCCTGAGCTACAGTTACACTATAGTCATATATTGAAACAAGAATATAACACTTACAGAGCTCTTCCACACACACCATCATCAGCTCCTGTTCTTGCTCCTCGTAGTTAGTCGTCTCTGTTGAGAGCTCATTGGCCTGCAGAAACGTATCAATCGTTTGCATTGTGTGACCAATAGACTGCATATTCTACTTTTACTATCAAACAAAAGGCACAAACATGACCATAAGGAATAAAAATGTTTTTTATTTCAGCTTATTTTATACAAAACTGCGATTTTCTCCTTGATTTCAAACAGTGTGTAAATTGTTTACCTCTAATCTCAGTTTGCGGTTCTCCTCCTCTAAACCCTTCAGTTTCTGCTGCAGGAAGTCATAGTGGACGAAGTTGCTGAGTGAACTGCACGATTCATTCCTCTTTATTCTGTATAAAGAAACAAATGTGTCTGAATTAAGCAAATTGCCTTGAAAGAAAAATTGCATTACCCTAAAATAAACTGTATGTAGAATAAATCATGAATACTAAACTCCAAAACAAAGGCTTTCATACTCTTGAGCAAACAAAGTCATGTGGCTGTTTAATATAATTTTATCGTGAAGCTCACAATAAATTCTTAATTGACTCAGATGTTAAGACCAAAGACTGAACTGATTATTATTACTGACTGGTTTAACGTTTGTTTATAAAAGTATTCCACTCCACTCAGGCACAAACTATCACCTACAGTTAAATGAACATCCAAACTGTTATTTTTAAAATTGTGCAATAATTAACCAGTATTATATGGCCAGCGGTAATGAAAATAACTCAAAAGGGACGATTAATGATAAGTAATAATTATCAACTGCTGTTGGGGAGGAGTTTACTCGGAAGCTTAGCTGGAAACATTGAGAGGATCAGTGGAGATGTTGTACGTGTGTTTACTCACACATGAGTTCGAAGTACTGAGCAACAGTGAGAAGCACAATTCTTCATAGTGAACATTCAGAATCATTTCATTTCTCACTTCATTATTTTTCTTTGTCTTATTTTTATTGCACAGCCTTGTGGAACACTCACTTTGCATTTCACTGCACATACCTTATGAGCACATGACAAATAAAAACTCTTGAATTTTGAATCATAAACATCGATAACATCTCTTTTACATCATTTAAGTATAGCAGGAAGGCTTTTGAATTACTTCAGGGTAGCATTTGTGCTAGCCTGGAGCATGAATTACAGATTTTTCTAAGGGACATGGATAAAAAACACCATTATCTGGTGCTTGGAAATGTTGTATTAAGCTAATACTGAGAAGTTTTAGTCAGTAAAAACTGCAATTAATTTAAATTTAATTGATCGAGTCTTTTGTAGAATAGCAAAGCTTACTTATTTTTAAAGATACCTACATAGACTAAACCACAGATGTACACTTTGTTTTGAAATTAACTTAAATTGTATGTTTTCATGCTTTTAAACAAATCCAGTGGCATCATTCATCAACCCCTCTGTACTACAGTTTACATGCTTGTATGTGTGTATATATATATATATATATGTGTGTGTGTGTGTGTTTGCACTCACGGTGATTGCGACTGAGCATTCTCGATCTCCTCAGTGCTTGCATAGAACTGAAGAAGGTCGTCTCGCATTGAGAGCTCATGGCGAAGTTGAGCAATCTGGAAAATAAGTCATGATCACTTGAGCTCAGCAGACTGTGACACAACAAAAATTTACTATTTTACTTGTCCGACACAACAAGTACGAATCATGAGGTTTGTTTATACCTCTTCCTTTGCAATTTCAAGCTGTTCATCTAGCATTTCATTGCGTGCTGTTATTTCTTGGTTTTGCTTCAGGAGGGACTGACCAATCCGCGCTGCTAGCTCTAGATCCCGCTCTTTCTGCAAAGACATGAAAAATACAGATAGTTTTACTTTTTGGGGGGCAGTTTTGCAGTTGCATAATCTTGGCTTAAAATCAGGAAATCTCTTTTTTTTAATAAAATTTTATTAACTTTAATCTGATCACACTGATGGAAACAAGAGTGCTGAAAATGGTGACAAGCAGTGATGGTCAGTGAGGCAGATACGTTTAATCCTCTTTAATCCCGTTCATCTGCTGTGCGTCTCTCTCTTACCTCCTCCAGCAGGTGGGTGACTGCCTTAATGTCATGATACGTCTTGGTGACCTGGCCCACTCTGTCTGAGCACAGCACTGAGGGAGGAGGGAGACAGGGATTTAATGAATGGAGGAGGAAACATAAAGGGAACAGCAACAAGTCAGGCTTGCTAACTTATTATGGTAACGTGGTTATAAACTATAATAAGAAGCCAGTTGGGAAGGTTTTTTAATTGTGACTTATGTCTTATTGCTTCTATTTTACAAAAAGCTTCTCAGTGAGCTAGCAGTACTACAACATAAGATAACAAGAAGACAATTTTTCATCATGCCTTGTACATTGTCTTTAATATACCTTTAGTATATCTATATTTGTACCCTTATTGTACTTTTGTAATTATTGTCCTGCTTCTTCCATGCCTCATCTGTATTCTGCTGCTGTAACATGTAAATTTCCCTGATGAGGGATCAATAAGGTTTTATCTTATCTGATTTTATCTGATTTTGCTGTTTCTGAGTGGTTAGAGCCCTGTCAAGAAATCACTTGTCTGTTACTGTTAAGTTTCTCACTTTTGGTTTTATTTCTGGATGTACTGATATTATTATTAATAGATTATAGTGAAGAAAGAGAGGCTTCCATCATAAATATGTTGTCACATAATTAACATTTAACCAGTAACAACATGCCCAGACTAAAAGCCATATTATTGTCTTTAAGTTTCCTGAGCGACAGACCACAACATCTCCATGTGGTCAGCCAGATAGCGATCCTCTTAGCTTGATCCTTTTTAGCCCAGATAAGACACCAATAAGACCTCGTTCTCCTGGATACCAATATAGCTCAGCGGGAAAGACTGCCAGGGCTAAACTGACAGTGTTCACCCCAGCAGCATATGTACAGCATGGGAGGGATAACAGTGACTGACTATTGACCTGTAACTTTGTTTACATCCTGGACAACCAAGTGGGCAAAAACAAACCAAAGCCAATAAGGTTAAAAGGGTGTAGAAGACCAATTAGTCATTTACTCAGGACAGTTGAGACGGATCTGACATTAACAAGGACACGTTTTTAATTAAAGCCACTCATGTATTTAACATCTTTTCTAAATTGTTAATTACCCTAATTTCATTGGAAATTCAAAGGTTATTGCTTTAACTGCCAAGACCCTACATTTTAAATACTTACCATACACCATAAATACCATACTGTGTTTTTATTATGTCTTTTTTTTTTTTTTTTTGCAATATTGCCTGTTCAGTGGCACAAATCATTCACAAAAATGCTTACACACTTTTAACAACATTCTGAATCTGTTTAGGGATGTACAGAATTAGCCTGGACCAATATACAATGCTGAATAAGCCTAAACTTCTAAACAAAACCAGTTGTATAATCTTACTTCAGTCGAAAGCTTAGCTGAACTAAAGAGATGGGAAGTTGCCATATAGCAAAGTAATTAGATTGAGGACCTTGCATTTGGCTTGGAAACACAGTGATTGGATAGCTGTATCAGTATCTAATCAGCCTAATGGAAAGAAGTAACGTATACGGTATACTGACCACGACTTAAATAACATAAATGAAGTCTGTAGCAGTCTGAGGTGATTTACTGTAAGATGGACGCTGTGTTTCCGTCTTTACTAAGTAGATTAAGACAAATGTAGTAACAAAAATGTTTCACAAATGTGATAGTGAAAGCAGTTTAATGTGAGAAAAATCACAAAAAGATTTTGCCAGACATGTTTTGTCAGGAGCGGAGCAAGTATGGGTATCATGATGCGTCAAAGTCATAATAATTTTAGTGGTCACTGTTGGCTATATAACAAATCGGCTGGCAGGAACTCATGTTTCTCTCAAGGACACTGCAGCAGGGCAAATGCACTTTAACGCTCAATCTCCCATATAAGGACAAATCTAACGCTGTTGGCCCAGTCTGCCATGGACATTGTCTAATTTATTAAACTCTTGCTATGAAATACAATATCTTTGAGATCTAAGTATGATCAAATAAACTCAAGGGCTCAAAATACCTTGAAAAGTAAAAATTCTATTACAATGTTTGAAAGCTCCAAGACAGCAACTAAATGGATCTAGAAGCATCCAAGATTACAGCAACATAATATAAACGTTATAATGGTACTCACATCAAATCCCTTAAACACCCAAATCAACAAGAGTGTAAAGAAGCTGATTTCTGATAACAAAATCTAACAACCTGCAAATTATCATTGATTGAATTTCTATGAATTAGGGAGTGCAGCAAACAATAATCATATTTGACAGTAAACTAGACCCTAAGTTGTGCATAGTTACGGTCACATAGTCTTTTAAATACATTCTGTACTCAACTTAAGGCCCCCCGGTCATATCAGGGTCATGATAGGGTGCCAGTTGACCAATTCAAAATGAAAATAAACTGACTCACACTAAGATTTTTTTTTGTTTATATAGTAAATGTTCAAAAATGTCCTTTAGCTGTTCATTTGTAAATAAATAATTTCAAAGAAAGATATGTTATGGTCCTTTACATGTTACCGTAATTCATTTCATCTGATATATATATATATAGCATTGTTTATTTATTAACTGGCCCCCCTGTCCTCTCATTCTGCAAAAGTGGGCCTCAGCCAAAGCAAGCAGAGCATCCCTGCTATAAATTAACAAAGGTCAATCAGATAATAGTCCCTCTTCTTTAAATCCTACTGTACTGGAAGTGGATTGCAGCATGTGCTAAAAGCAAAATCTGAAGCAGGACTGTTAGCAGGTACACTCTCATATACAAAACAGGATCCAGTGTATGGCAGATTCATTCAAATAGTGCAGCCACAAGAATAATATTAATAATAGTCAAGCCTATTAAATAAGCTTATCACATCATTGCCATCTACTGTCCATTTGATTACTTAATGTCGATCTGCCCCAGGAATATCAAAGCAAACTGCTTCTCATTATTTCCAAGGATCATGCTGTTGTAACTGATAATCAATTAAGGGTGGTTTTGAGATGCTTGATTTATTAAATGGCTTATTTGCACTATAAAGAATGAGTCCTGTCCTTCATCCTTTAGGAAACACTGTACATCCATCCAAGTCCCACCAGCCAAAATACCGGATCTATTTCCTCTTGACCTGACTGCCACAACACAGAGAAGATCAAGGAAAGAAGTTTCACTATGCCAGCAAGAGGTTTTAGGGTCTAGGTTGAGCTAAATCCAGGCAGGTACTATGAACTGCTGGCCTAATACTGTTCCAATGGATAAACCTTGCTGACTTAGGCATACTTATGACGTCTGTAGTGTTGTGGGGATCAGACGGGCATGGATGAGCTCCATGAATAGGATTCAGATTGATCTGCATTGTTCCAAAGCTGGACACTTGACAAGATTGGCAAGAGCTAAAATTTTCCGAGTATAGAACTGTCTGGACATTTCCGTCTTCGGTGTCAATAGATTTAACAGCGGTAAGGGTAACACACATGTCACTGTAAAGATATATGTGGACTTTTTGCCTTCCTAGCTTAAAATCCTTGCAACATAAACACATCCACATAATGTCCAGCACAAGCTTATGTAAACGTAAAATGAAAGCTGTCCAGAGGGTCTCATTTTTCTGGAGAGGCGCCCATGTCGCAGTATTCAAGCAGGTGCCAGCCACATACTCCATCAGACAAAGAACGCCCCATACAGAGACGGCATAAAGGAGACTCTCTGCTCACATTAAACACAAAAGATCAGTGTATTCATCTTTATAATCTAAACACGTTTCTTTAAAAAATACTGCTATATGACTCTAGTGTGCATATATATACTGGTCCAGAGAATAAACAAATACCCTCAAATGATCTTTTGTGAAAAATAAAATTTTTGGCACATATCCATTTAAATGTAAAGTGTAACATTGCTCGAGGCATTCAAGTAAAAGGAAAGAGACCTGAAATTTCTGAATTGGAACTAGGGCAGCAGCATACTTAATGTACCTCAGGTTTTTGCTCCTCAAAACCACAACTGTTCGCCAAGAAGAGCACTCAGGCACATTTGACCAATTTAATTCTCTCTGTTCACAAAAGCAGTTTCCTCCTAAAATGTATCATACTAATTTAGATTTGTTTTTGCAGAAGGAAAAAAAATCCATAAAAAAGGTTTAGAGGTGAAGGTTAAATTTGATAATTCCATTGCAATGACCTCCATATAATGCAGACAACTACAGGAATTCAAAATGATGCCGATTACAACTGCTAACATGTACACAAGACTTCATTATGCTGCTGCAGCGTGTGTGGACACACGTACACACACACACAGACTCAGTGACCTTCACCACACTAAGAGGAAACATTCGAGCTAAATTTATTTACAAAACTTTACATATCTTGAGGCACTTTGTCTTAAATGAATCTTGGGGCAAGTGCAGAAAAAACAAGCATTTTAGTGGAGGGTAATCTTCATTTGCATGTATCTTCCATGACATCACTGCACCCTACAGCATATGCAGGACTCTATTTAAGTATTAAAGCGCTTAGATAACAGAGCTCTACAGAATGCAATGTACCACAGAGCACAGCAGACAGCAATGCTAGACAACATTTGGGCAGAATAAGCACAGTGACCATGATCTTTTAAACTTCTTGATATACTTTACTTCTACATTTGCTTAACTCTCTTGTCTAAGCATGAAAATAACTGATGAGTCTATTCTGTATGCCATCTGCCATTTCTTATGCCCTGTCACATCAAGCACTGTCTCATCTCACCTTGTGTCACTTCCCTGCACAGCCTGTCATTGTTGTTATTGTTATTGCTGTTGAGGCATTTCTTCTCCTCCTCCACTATTTCATCCCCTAGACTGGATGCACTCTTGTCTTCCTCTTCCTCCTCAGACGATGAGGAGCTCCACACCTCCATGGTGACCGAGGAAAAACTGCTCTCCGTGTCTCCGTCCATGGGTTAAATCCCTTGTCCTTCTGATTCTACTGCATGCAGGATGGGCTGTGACACACCAGTTTTGTCTCTGGCATGATTGTGCTGGCTTGTGTGTTTGGGTAAACAGTATCCACTAGTCTACGTGAGTGGGTGTATACACTTGTGTGTGCAGGAGAATCTGAGCTGCTCGGTGTTAATATATAATCCCTCAGACTGTAAAGCCATCTGTCGTCATGCCTGCCTCCGTTCACCTGGCCACGTTGGACTACCGGGTAGGAAAAGAGGGGGAGAGGAGGAGGAGGGGTAAAGGAGGAAACAATATCTAAACCATCACCCATAAAACCTGATGTTATGCACACTGACTGAGTCCACTCACTGAAAGACGTGCAAGACGTGGTTATGAATGAAAAATAATTTAGGGAGCGAAAACTGATGCAGTTTAAGAGGATGCTGCACAAAGCAAACCCACCCCTGTGAATTGAGGGAGATGGTAGGTTCCGCCCATGTCAATGGCTGCTCTTTTCTCCACACATACGTAACAGCAGATAGAGAGGGGGCTCTGCGTAATACTGGTGCAGACAAAGCCACACCCACACAGGCCTGATGGAGGCAATAGAATGTATACAAAAATCAAGTCAATGCTTACATGAATAATTAATCCCCAAATAATTGCCTTACTGGGGGCAATTCCAAGACATTTTTGTAATAAAAAATTAATTCACATGTGGTGATGAATGGAGTCGCTGTATATAATTGGATGGTAGCAGAATATTCTAATTGTCTATATTATTAGGGGAACCTAAGATACAGTCAGGCTTAATGAATTTCCAGTGAATTTTCAAGTCAAGTCTTGTGCCACCATGACCCACACTTATTCTACTCGCTGTTATCATATTCACTGTCCAGTATGACCATCCTGTGCCCTTGCATTTGCTATCCCAGACACAGCAGTATCTTATAATCAAATATTAACATCCTCATTAATTTTTCACCCACAAACTGACTCTTTGCAGGTCAAATGCTGCACGCAAGAGACAGCAGAGACACAACTTTCGCCGTCTGTATTATCCCATTTCTTGTCTTTGCAAGCATTTGTTAGTCCCTGCAGAATTAGATCCTCAAATGCTTATGGGTTACATGCAAACCCTCATCTGGAGGAGTGGTTCAACCCTTAGAAGTTAACATCTCAATACTACAATAACAAAGTGTATTAAGAGAAATAGAAGGTTATAAGGAAGTACCATTTTGAGGACTTTGGCCACAACAGCAAATAAAGGCGTGATAAGTCTTCAAGCCACCAAACAGGAACAAAATCAAAGCTAGTCCAGTGCTTTCAGATTAACTTCTTTAGAAATCATATCACCGAAACTATTAAGTCAAACATTAACAGCTATTCACACATTTAATAATAAATAAAACACACGTATTCATCAAGGGCACGTTGCAACAAAAACAACAAACCCAGACAATTATGCACAGTTTCAGTAAGATATTGATAACATAAGTCACTAGGGCTCTAATATGTTAGGCCTTAATATGTTTACTAAGTACTATGTCACTCGTACAAGACTCTGCAAACAGACAGCTGATATCACTGATATGCATTTATGAGTGGGAACACCTGGGAAGGTCATTTGCCACCTTGTTTTGGATCAGGGCATTTATAGAAATAGAGTCCTGCACAACAGTAATGCAGTGCTCGTATTTCTGATCTAATATATAAACAATCATTATTTACTGGAGAGCACAAATGCTTTATTTGCAGTCTGCCAACTACCACCTACAGGAGTCAAAGGTGCAGCAGGACAAAGTCAGATAAGCGAGCTCACTTTACTGCTCTGCATGCCAGAGCTGCTTCAGAGGTATTTCACATGTACTCCTTGTTGAGAATTAGTGGTTTTGACAGTCACCCATTGATGTCGTAATAACATGCTGTCCATCTCTTACACAGTAAATATTGAACTGAAGCTTGACTTTGAAAAATTATATTGCAAATCAAATCACAATGTGTCTCAGAATATTCAGAGTTAATTATTTTCCCCAAATTGTTCAGCCCTAGTTACTAACTTTGCCACTTTGATGTTTGCAGGAGATAGAGTTCAGGCACTTAATCAGAACTTTTTTGCCGTTTTCTGTCTTATTTGCTGCCTGTTTCTCATTGAAATGATGCTGGCGCAGAGAGAGTGAACCAAAGCAGTGATGCAGTAGGCTATGAAACCAAAAAATTGAACTAAAAATGTAAAAAAAAAATGTTCAGAAGAACTGAGAGGAACTGCTTATCTAGATGGGTCCAACACCACTGGTGGCCATAGCTCAGATGGTAAAGTAGGTTGTCCACTAATTGCAAAGTTGGTGGTTCCTCCATGTGTCAAAGCGTCCCTGGGCAGGACACTGAAGCCCAAGTTGCTCTGAAAGGCAGAGTAGCACCTTGCATGGCAGCTCATTGGTGATTGTGTGTGTTAATGGGTGAATGAGACACACATTGTAAAGCACTTTGGAGCTAAGGTTAAAAAAGCTGTGGACCATTTACTACTAGCAATACTTGGGGTCATTTGATCTATTAGTAATAGATAAATACAAGGTTCTATTCAATGACAGCTTTGGAGCAACTGCAACATAAGAGTGGCCAACTTTTAGTACATGAAATCTCAATCATAGAAAGCACTAGAAAAAATGTTTAAATTTAACTAACAGGACACATGGAAACGCAATGCAGGACTGGAATTAAAACGGAAAGAAATGGAACAGAGGGGGAAGCAGTAACCTATGGTAAACTACACTGACAAACAACACCATATGCCACCTGCCAAAAAGAGTCAAAACACTGCAGACTGGCACACTTGGCACAGTCTGCATGGATCAGGTTTGTCTGTCCTGTTCCTGATAGCAACATGCGGCTTGACATTAGCTAGGTACAGCTTATTAAGCATTATGAGGACACCACCATACAATCTTAGAACATCCTATTGCTATAAACTGAGGTCTCCAGGACTAGAAGATACCTTGGAGTGTTCAGATCAGCAGATCTTTCCTATTGAGAAGTAGGTTGAACTATCACATTTTATACATATGCATAGTGGCCCCTGTTATTTATCTGTTCTGCAAAGTTGCACAGTAGGCATGGAAAAAAACAAAACTTTGCAAGTGCAAATTCAGTACGATATAGAAAAATATGGATTCTAGTAGGAGAGCATAGCACTTTCTGCTACAAGCAGACAAGACTCGCAAAACTATTCCTTAACCTTTTGCAAATATTACTATAAAGTAAATATGGAAGTAATTTACACATGTGGTTTTGTCTAAATATTCTGTTCTGAAGTGAGGATCTTCAGCTGTAACTCTCAAAACATACAGCAGAGCTTAGTTAAATATCAAATACTTTAAATGGTAAATGGTCTGCACTTATATAGCGCCTTTTTCTACCTTAGTTGTACCCAAGGCGCTTTACAATGTGTTTCTCATTCACCCATTCATTCACACACCAATGGCGACAGAGCTGCCATGCAAGGCGCTAGCCTGCCATTGGGAGCAACTTTGGGTTCAGTGTCTTGCCCAAGGACACTTTGGCATGCGGAGGGGCCGGGGATCGAACTGCCAACCTTGCAATCAGTGGACAACCCGCTCTACCACCTGAGCCACAGCCGCCCATGAATGGCTACAGAGCAGAATTTCTATGACTCACTAAATCTGAGAGCTGACCAAAATGTTTTTAGACTGTCAATAAAGATGATAAAAATGATCACTTATGCCTTAAGATAGTTGATGTCGGGACTCACACAACTTTCCATCACATGACAAGTCTAAACTCTTCCTGTGTTGCTGCAGCAACTGAAATGCCAACATTGTCATCATGATGTCAGAGTGGCCAATAGGATATGGTGTCTGCAGAGCTTCAGCTGAGACCACTTAGGAAGCCAAGTGAGGACGGGTTAATCAGCTTGGCAACATTTGACATCTGTGACTCACAAGTGTGGTATTTAAACCAGGAAGTATGTGCTGGGGAGAGCAGAAGGAAGATCAGTCTCCTTGTTATAAACACACACTATATTCTTAATATTTTTATTGGTCTGTCTGTCTTCTTGTCTGCAATCTAGATAAAGCAAAAACTACATGTGTTAACTGGCTACCTGTCTTCTTTAGAATTGAAAAGATCCTTATATTTATGTTAAAGATCTTGGTCCTTCTTATTATCAGATTTACTTCAATCCTATGAACCTTCTAGAACGGTCACATCTTTATACTTTAAACTTTATACCAAAAGTAAGAGCAAAAACCCACAGTGAGGCATCCTTCTGTTAATATGGCCCATGTCTCTAGAACAGAACTTCTTAAGATCTGAGTGCTGCAGAGCATGTGGATATTTTAAAAGCAAACTCAAGTCTGGCCGTTAATTAGTTTTATTTCGTTTCATTTATTTGTCTATTTATACATTTCTATTTTAACTGTCCTTTAATACTTCACTTTTTAAAATGTGTCTTAGTTTTAAATTCTCATTTTACATTTCTGACCTAACACTGGTGTTTCCTCTTTGCATTTATTCATGATAGCATTCCTCAGTTCTTCAGTCCCTTTTATTACTGAGTCCTTCATTTACAACGTTGTTGTTTAAAGCAGGATTGGGATGAGAGGTTAGCAAGTTGGGAAATATTGTGTTTATTGTTTTCCTCCCTTTGTTCTGTAAAACTCTTTGTGCTATTTGTATGAAAAGTGCTACTCAGATGTAGTCTGACTAATAGATAAAATATTTCACATTGACGGTCAAAAGGTCATTTGGGTCAAGTGGGCCTGACACTGGTAAGTCCATCTGTACAGACTACACAGCATGTGAAGTGGAAATAAATGAAGCACTAAAATTAAGTAATAAAATCAAGTACTCACAGAAGTACTTGAGCGTCTCTTCAATCTGCTCGTGTGTGAGTCCCAGTACGACTTCTGGTGGAAGCAGAGGGGTGTGCAGCCAGTCGTCATTGTCATATCCAAACACACTGTCTGCTCGCAGAGTGTAGTTGGGTTGTCCCTCTGAAAGGAGGCTCACTATCTCGAGCTCTGGCAGGTCTGAACAAAGGTCTGAGTGTGGGGAGTGTTTGTGTGTACATGTGTTTGTGTTTTGTATGAAATACAAGAGTGTATAGGTTTGTGTATGAGAAAAGACAAACAAAGAGAAAGAAAGCAATACTTTAACAACCACAGTGAGGCTGATATGTCACCAACAATGGCACACTGCCCTCTGCTGATAGATGTATGAAGCTACAAAGCTCTCTTCCTTTAAAGTGCATTCTATTCAAAGCAGAATTAATATGCAGACAGATTAACCCTCTGAACCCCAAGCAGCTTCTGGCCATATTTTTGCTCCTGTCACATTTTTACTCACAGTGGACTCATTTTTCACAGCAATATAAAAGTCCTGTAAAGTCCAGTCCTGACCTCTATGGAAACAGCTCAATCATGGCTAGAAGTAGAGAGAACTCAAAAAGGTCTTTTGTGCAGTATAACAGTTGAAAAGCTAAGAGTGTATGTTTTTGGACTGTGGGAAGAAGGCGGAGTACCTGGTGAAAACCCACACTGCACAGGAAGAACATGCAAACTTCACACAGAAAGATCCCAGGCGTCTGGGGATCTTCGAGCTGTGAGGCGACGGTGCTAACAACCGAGCCACCGTTCAGCCTTGTTGCCAATAATGGAAAAATGGTGATTCAATATACTATAGATATTTTACTACTTAAATTTATAATTTGTTTCCATACATGTATTATCTGCTCTGTGTAAAGCACATCCCGCAGTTAAGCTGAACGGTCCTTGACTTTTTGTCATGTGACTATTAATTCCAACTGAATCACTACTGGCTTCTCAGCCAAGACCACAGAATTTTTGGATTTTTACAGAATCTTGTTAATGCAAATATTTTATTTTTGGCAAATTTTAAAATTAGAATTGTAGAATAAAGTGATTTGGATGAAATATTATCATTTTAAGTTAAAATTTGGTTAAGTTTTCCAACAGAATGGTGCATAATAGATCAGTAGGACATTGTCAGAAAGTTGAAAATTAAACAATTCTTTCTGTTTTTTCCATTTCTGGCTCTGATAAATTGTGTAATTTTGACAATACTTTAAAGAAAACATTCCTTTGAAACACACCAGTAGGTTTTGGGGTTCACAGGTTTAAGTGAAGATCTCATCTGTATATTTACATGGGACACTCATTATTTTCAATTATCCCTAACCCTGACCTACCTGTCAGAGTGGACACATCGTGGAAGAGTCGTTGTCCTAGGTCTCGGAGGTTCCCCGGTGAAGCAAGCTGAAGAGGCTGGGGGTCCACATCCAGGGCCCCCGGCGCCTCCCGCTGCCCCTCATGGAGGGAGAAGGTTGACTGGGAGTCCAGATGGGCCTGTAGGGGCCAGGAGGGAGGAGAAAGAGAAGCTCGTGGAGAAGAAGAAGAGGGAGGGAAGGCAGGGTGGGACAGCTTGACTGGGGCTGGAGAGTTCAGGGTGAAGACAGACTCAGGGCTGGGTGTCCCACGGTGAGACTGAGGCTCCCTGGTTCCTCAGAGAGAAAACACAGGTAGCCAAGGCATCGGACTCTGGCTGGCACTGGAGGCAATGACTAGAGGGAGGAGAACACAAAGGGGAAGAGACGATAGAAAAGACATTAGAATGTTTGAGGAATGTCTCTCATGTATTATTTTCATGTATATTTTAATGAATATAACATGCCTTGCTGACAGTTTCATTTTGTTTTGAATCATGCAAGTAAGTAAATCTAATAGAGAACATTTCCTGAAAATTTCATTGAAATCTATTCATAACGTTTGAAGTTATCTTGCTAACAGACAAACAAACAAACAAACTGATAAACACTGGCAAAAACATAACCTCCGCTAAAAACTAAGAAATGGAGAGTCCTGGAATGGCAGAGTCAAAGCCCAGATCTTAATCCCATTGAAATGCTGTGGGGTGACTTGAAACGTGCTGTACATGCAAGAAAACCCTCAAACATCTCACAGCTGGAAGAATTCTGCTTTGAGGAGTGGGGCAAACTTTTCTCAGACCGATGTCAGAGACTGGTAGATGGCAACAAGAAGCATCTCACTTAAGTTATTTCAGCCAAAGGGGGTAACACTAGCTATTAGGGGGTAGGGTGTCCTAACTTTTTCCTCAGTTAGAATATGCATTTTTGTTTTTTACCTGCAATTAAATCACTTTCTTTTCCACAGATAAATAAAAACAAGATTAGCCATTGATATGTGAATATTTCTTAATAAAGCACTGAATATTTAATGGGGTGTCCTGATTTTTTCACATGACTGTAACATCCCTGACAGTTAATTCCTGTTGCAGATTTAAAAATTGAGGTGAGTTGCACAATATTTTTAGTTATTCAAACACTTGACTCCAACATACTGTACTCCTATGATCAAACACTGTAAAAAATAAAATAAAAAAACCATTAATATGAAAAAAACAGTGCCAGTGACATAGTGAACTGTATGTGGCATATGGTCTTATATATATTTATAGTGCTTCTCTTCATGTTTAATGTTAAGATAATTACCATTTTCACACAAACCCTCGCAAATAACAAGTATAGTGACACAAACTAGCATTATGAAAATAAAGCTGATCGACTGCAGTTTCTGATACACATAATTGTGGAACTGATTCTGCTTTGTTTTTCAAAAGATGTGAACTCTCCTATCCTCAAACCTTTTGTTGTATTAAAGAGTCTTTCACCATTAACAAAGATGGGGCTGGTATACAGTCTGTGTTTTAGGGTCACAAGGATAGAGTTACCACTGCCTGAAGCTCCACAAAGATCAGGTTCCTCAACACAACGTTACACTCCTATAAACACACTGTACAGCAAGACCTAGGGCATGCTATATGAATTAAACACAGAGGCAATATTAACAGAAGGTACAGCCACAGCTACAAAATGCCAGTCAGGATCTGCACATCTGTTCTGTGAATTATTCAGTCACGTTTGTCCCACAACACACCAAACAGTATGTGCCAATTATGCCACGTACTTTATATATCTTTGCATCTGCACATACATAATCATATATAAACTTTACACTTTGTTTCTAAAGGTAACAGAAGTATAGATACAGACTTTCATACTAAAGTCAAATGTGGTAACATAAAACAATGTACTGTGAGTCATAATCACTACAGTCAAATATACATTTAAGTTTAAACTGGATCCTCCTCAGAGCTGTGTATTTTTACAGTGTTCAGTATTCACTCTGATGAAGATATGTGTTATGTAAAAACATTATTTGCTTTGCACCATATTCAAAGTTCAGAACATTAGCCGATCTCCTCTCTAGATCCTCCATCACTGCTCTCAGCTTTTGCTAGCTGACATGTGGTTACTGAGACACAAAGATTTTACCGTGTAAGTACTTTTTCTTTATAGATTACGAAGATATTCTCACACAGTTCAAGTAGCTATGTATTTAGCTGTGTTTTATTGTTCAAATAACACCTTTCTCATTAACTGAAGCTACATAAAGGCTTCATGTTTTATCCCGGCTGGTAACAAAAGGACACTTGATACCTCGGCCCAGTTATTGCAGTCAATAAAACATGCTGGCTAGAGGGCAAAGGGTTAGGTCCAATTAAAGCAACAGCTACTGTCAAATACAGCACAGGCACATATGCACATGACGCGGCTGAAGACTGCAGCTGTGTACACATCCGCCATCAAACACACCTCTCTGACTACACATGAATTAACTGGTATCACTATGACCACCCCCAGCAGAGGCCCTTTTATCTCATATCCCTGTTGGTCTCTTCTGGTTTCCACTGCATCCAATCAGCTGAGTGTTTTGGTCTGTGGCCAACACTTCCCCATTAATCGTCTCTCTCTGTTCTAGAGATGTCACAGGAGTCGCAGCACACCCATAGATTTCACTTTTTATATTCACCAGTCTGACCATTCCTGGCAGTAAATCTATGAGTAGTGTGACAGGAGAGTGCAGGTTCTCACTTACACATGTCCACAACAGAATAACACTCATCTAACATCTAACATAGACCCTGTAGGTAAAAAATATCCTATTTTCATATACAATATGAAAGCAATGCAGTCATGGAGTGAGAAGAGAGGCCTGTCCAAGCTTTTGCATGTCAGTTCCAATTTAGCAGTTACTGAAACACACCATTGGTTAGTTAACCATGCAGCCAACCGAGGCCCTGTCAACCACTTAGGAGTGACACTAGAGGACGTGGTTATTAGCCCTCTCCCCCTCCTTTGTATTCCCATCTTTTTAGCCTGCTAGGCGGGATGCCAGAGAAAAAAAAAATGTAGCCAGCTGAGTAATCAGCTAGGACATCATTCAAACCGAACATAATGGAGCTGCAGAGAAGATTAGTGCACCAACCTCAAAATCAGCCAGCAGTCCAAAACAGACTTAAAATGCCATCAAGGATTTTTCAGAGTGTACACATAACCAGGACAGGTGAGACATTTAATCTCATAACATAATAATGATGCGTTATTTGCAGGAATTACACTAAGAAACATTGGTGTTTTGTGCTACTGGCTCACAACTGAACTGAAATCCTTCCTTTGACCTTGGCAGGATTTCAGTTAGACTGAATCTGAGCTGAAGAGGTGAAGGTTGTTCGACATTGCAAACAATGCCCTTCCAGGAGGGTGTGTACGTGAGCTGAAGCACACAGGAGAGAAGAGAGACTGAGCCAAGAGGGGGAGGGATAGAGGACGCCTGCACTCAGGGAGTTCTCTGAGGGGTGCATTTGAGACGCGGGGACTTAGGGAAGAGGGTAAAAAAGACACTGATTGTCAACACTTTCTATTTACCCTATCATTAGAAGATTGGATGAGCCACATTCTGCATGCACGGCCAAAGCCTGTTTTCTTTTATCTCTTGTGTGCAGTTAAAAGAAGAAGACATCCACAACTCAGAACTTAGGTTGAAACAGACAACAAGACAAAATGTCAGTAGTTATTTTGTAGTTACTGCAGCAAAGTACAAATGCACTACTGTGTTTGGAACATTGCTGCAGCGTTGGCTATCTTGAATATAGCAAAACATGAACTACAACAGTTTTTTGAAAACTTTAAATGGAACTTGGCGCAGGTTACGAATAACATTTAGCAAATGCCTCTTCAAAATAATAAACATATTATTTGGCGCTAATTCTATTCTGACCTGAAGATATGTAGTGAATGAGTAGTTGTTGTTTTTTTAGAAGTATTTTTCTTTCAACAATATATCCATCCATAAGCTCTATGTGTTTTATCCTGTACAGAGCCTTTCCCAGCTGACACCGGGCGAGAGGTGGGTACACCCTGGACATGTCACCAAAGAAAACACAAAGAGACAAACGACAATGCACGCTCACGCCTATGGCCAATTTAGATTCACCAATTAACCTACCATTCTGCAAGGCAATCAGAGCACGTGAAGAACACTCATGCAGGAAAACATGCAAACTCCACACAGAAAGTCCAGCAGGATCAATCCCAGAAGTAGCAACAGTGTTAACCACGTCACCGCAATAAGGTTAAAAGCAGCCAAGTTTAATTGGTCTTTATGCTAAGCATTTAATTGTGACGCAAAACTCTTTTTAATTATGCTTTCCTTTCATTGACAGTTCACAGGAAATGTAAGGAGAAAAAAAAGTGAGTATCTGTAAGCATTTTAATATTCCTGCACAAATCACAGTAAGCCAGTGTTGCCTATACAGCTCAACACTGTTTCATGTTCAACAAACACTTTCCTGGCATTTTCCCTCCACACAAACATAACTGGAATATTCCATGTCACTACTCAAAGTCAGACATCTACACCAAAACATTTTTTAGTAAATGGGTGTGAAATTCCTCAATGTCTAACTTGAAAAACACAAGTCATTTACTTTTGTAATGGAAAAGGGAAAATAAATTGTTAATTTTTTTTGTATTTTTTTCCTAATCTTTACTATTTGGTAAAACATTAAATAATTCTACCCAAAGGTTATGTCAATAAAACCATGTGAGGTGTTTTGAAGGGGAAGCACTTTTTCATAGGCCAGGACAGAGCTACAGCTCTATTTGTAGGGGGGGTCACAACCCTAACAGGTTGAGTGCCACTGATTTAATCTTTAACAGGGCAGCAAACACAACTGTTTGAACGTTTTAGGCACTTCAAATTCTGAGATTTTTACCCAGCAAGCAGCACCATCTGGGAGATGATCTGATCAGTCCCAAATTCATTCTGCAGCATGGCAACAACCCCAAAAATACAGCCAGAGTCACAAATCTTCAGTGACAAGAAGAACAAGGAGTCCTGCAACAGATGGTATAACCCTGATCTCAACATAATGAAGTCAGTCTGGGAGTAAATGAAGACACTAATGACATTTTAAAAGCATAAATCCAAAAAAGAGCCGTAGCAAGTTCTCCAACATGCCTTGAACAACCCCCAAGTACTTTGAAAAAACAGTGTGCAAGTATTCTTGGCAAAAGACTACTTGCACACAGCAAGACTAAAAAAAACTAAACAACTCTGGTTAAAGTGAATAACAAGAAAAGCAAAAGCATATTCTTTTCTTGCTCAAACTAGAAGACCAAGCTGCATGCTTAACCAGCAGGCCGTCTACATCTGTTATCAAAGGTTATTAATAGATCAGGAAAGTTAACAATATTGAATAGAAAGTGAGACTCTTTGATTTTTATACTTCATCAAAATCTAGAAAAAACATCTAGATACTAGAAAAGCACTCGGAGAGCGCAGACCTCCGCCAAGCAGCTGTTACCTTCTCAGCTCCGTGGCGTATATTGCAGTAAACGACACTACTGTGTTAGCTTGTTTTGTGCTGGTAACAAGCCGTCTGGGCCGCTATCAAAACAGGCAGCATGGGAGGCAGTAAACCTTGCGAACTGGATCCGTTTATTTGTCACAGACACGGTGAAAGACTACAGCACCAGTGCCGGGCGGGACATACACACAACGCACTTCCTTTCATATACCACTACTATATTACCCATAAGCCACCGCACTTAAAGGAGCAGGCTCAGGCACAGCTCACATTCACCCATATTGTGATTTCCACGAGTGGCATTTTCTCATTTTTGGCAATCCAGAACATCACCAAAATGTAATCACCTGTTCCTTGTCCCATTATCAACATTTCCTGAAAATTTCATCAAAATCCAGACAAACGGACAAACAGACAAACACCTGCAAAAAACATAACATATATACATATAACATATATATACATAATAAGACCAACAATAACAGTAACTAGGGTCTTGGCTTCAAGTGCTTTAAATCCCTTGGAGTGCAAATAAACTCAATCAACTCCAGCATGCAAAACATACTTCTGACTTTCAGGACACTGGAGAATAATGCACACATGGTCTGGAGGATTACAATCATTTATTGATTGAGAGGCACTAGATGTTGGCCTAAGAGGCCATGTGTTGGCACATAAAGCTTAGCTGAGATATTTGGTCTGTAGTTTACTTAAGTTTACTAAACTCCAAAACAGACACAAGGTGCAATAATATCCCTTTAAGAATGCTGATACTCTCTGTAATCCACATGTGCAATAATTATTTTTCTCGTCATTTACAGTGTGCAACATCACTTCATGTCACTACTCCACATGTGACATACGTCTGTACTTTTTATTAGTCTGGGCATATCTCTGACTCATATTATTGGTTCTGTACAGTTTTTTACCTACATATTTTATACTTTAGTAGTTCTGTACATATTTTTCTTATGACACTTATTTTACTTACTTAGTATTTCATATACTCTTTGCTTGCACTATCCACTTTGCTACTGTAACAATGTAAATTTCCCCGTTGTGGGACGAATAAAGGATTATCTTATCTTATCTTACTGTGACTGTTTGATACTACAAAGCTAGCACAACAGAAAATCATCAAAACTTTAATCAGTCAAGTTGTTTAAAAGCTCCAACTCCTCTGCTGAATTTATCTTTCCTTTATCACCAGTCTAAACATCAAGCTGGATTAAATAGTTGAACTTTATCAGCTAAGAGAATAAGGTGTGTCTACAGTGTGGCTGCAGTCTGTTCTTGTACAGAGATAAGTGGACGTGCATCAGGTCACGATCAGAGTGCATCATTAAGTCCACAAACAATCCATAATACCTGCAACCTGCCTACATAAACGCGCATCACAAGACATTTATGGCACAATTAAACTGCAATATGATGCCTGACAAGAAATGCATGCACAATATCCGTGTTGCCAACTGATGTAATATTCTGCTACTTAAGTTACAACATCTGTGACACTAATGCATAATTGAAGATTACATTGATCCTTCGCTATATTTCAATCCAAACAAGGCAAAGTAAATGTAGGAATAATTTGGTAGCGAGGGTAAAAAGTAAAACTTATCAGAATTAATAAAACTACAAACTGACGGCACACTGGGCTGCAAACTTTAGGAGTTAATAAACTACTGTTACGTTTTATCAGTGACTACCACACATATATTATACGACCAAATAACAATAATAACCCTGTATATTCCTGACGCACATTAAGTCCACACTGCCAAAAAAAATTCTGCCCTGAAGTGAAACTAGAGCGTCAGACCAACAGGTGTAAGCCTATAAATGACCTCATGCACTCATTATCGGCAATTACAGTTGTTCTGAACCACCAGACTTCATCATAGCACTGAATCATGAGAATCGTTTAGTTAACCATTAGCAACCCACAGTTACTTTGCCAAGTTCCCTTAAAAGGACACATTCATGAGTCATTTTGTGATATCAGTCATAAAGAAGACTCTGGTAAGAGCTGAGAAGAGGGAAATTCAAACTCACGTGAGGACAGTTAATAAAGCTGTTGTCATCTCATCACTTTGTCAAGTATCAATTTCAAACGTCGCAGGTATATTGTAAAATTATCTCTTTACTGATATCCGCTATACTAGAAAGAATATCTTTATTTAAAAACATCTGGGATATGTCAGCACAATGCAAACACAAAGCACCATGACTTCCTGACAAAACACAGGATGTGATGGCAGATGCAAATCAAATATTGACGAATGCTACATTAACGATAGCTGGAAAAGCTTAGGAAATTAACTGATACAGATAAAGCAGATAAAAACCTGGAGAACAGGATGAAAGGGCAGGACTTCAACTAATGATTATTTTAAATGGGAATTACTAAATCTGTCTGTTAAATGTAACAACTAGAAAAGCGCAGACCTCCGCCAAGCAGCTCATTTCCACCCATTAGGGCTGGTCCGATCTGGTATTCAGGTCCAATTAATGAAGAATATCTGAATATTCAGCTCGTGCGGGGTTTGTTTGGGGCAAGCCGCTAAAATCTAAAAATTGAGCCGCGGCGATGGATATTCGGGACACCAAAATTGAATCACCTGTTCCTTGTCCCATTATCAACATTTCCTGAAAATTTTCAAGTTATCTTGCTAACAAACAAACAAACAGACAAACAAACGCTGGCAAAAACATAACCGCCGCCGCTTCACTTGGCGGAGGTAATAAATAATCTTGTGATAAAAGATCAAAGCCAGTTAGTATTAGTAGTGCAGATGAAACAGAAATAACACAAGAAAAAGAGCACGGGAAACAACAGAGCACCGTGAACAAGAATGTCACCCCGACAACTGGGGGAGCTAAATCTGGAGAGCAACTCCATGTGAAAAGAAAGTGGTCAGAAAGACCCAAATACCAATCACTCACTCTCTAAAGAGGAATCTGCTCTGTTCACTCAACATGTGTCCCAAAAGATCTGCTCCTGGAGCTGTAACGGACGCTCAAAAGTTTGGTTCAAAACATCCTAATCCAACAAAATCACCTTGTAGATCTTTGAGATTTGGGCCGGACACAACAAATTGTCTGACTCAAAGTTAAAAATATCGCCAGTATACCACAAAGAGTGATCCTGCTGAGTTACTCACTGCCATGACCTTTAAGACAGAAACGCTACAGACAGATCAAAAGGCAAGGCTGAAATAATTAATTCAGACTGTAAATTCTCATCAGTGCTATCCAAAGTCCTAAGTCAGACAGTAAGCAGGGTTTAGGTTTCAAAGGTAGGTTGCAAAGACAGTATAAAACAACAGACTATTTCAGCAGACTCTAACACCTTAAACTGTTGTCTTTAATTAATATTATCAAGTTGTCTTTTTAATGTATTTAAATTACCTGAAAAGTTTGAGAGTTTTCTCATAACCAACAACTGATATGTCCAACCTTGAAAAAAGAAAGAGGAATGTGTAACTCAGAGCCAAACCAGATTAAATTTGCCAATCTGTATGACATCCATTGTATTACAAGTAACTGCAGAAAGGTAAGTGTCTCTGATACACTCTGAAAGCTAAACATAAGGGCAACAGATTTCTGCACAACATTTAACATTCTTTGGAGATGATTTACCAGATGGGAAAAATGTGACGCACTTCATAGCACATCTCTTTCTCTAACTTATAACCCGGGGGTGGCTGTGGCTCAGGTGGTAGAGCGGGTTGTCCACTGATCGCAAGGTTGGTGGTTCGATCCCCAGCCCCTTCGCATGCCGAAGTGTCCTTGGGCAAGACACTGAACCCAAAGTTACTCCCAATGGCAGGCTAGCGCCTTGCATGGCAGCTCTGTCGCCATTAGTGGGTGAATGGGAAACACATTGTAAAGCACTTTGAGTACCACTAAGGTAGAAAGGGGCTATATAAGTGCAGACCATTTACCATTTTATAACCTCCTTCTTCTGATTTTTAAGCTAAACAAGCTGGAAAGGTATAACACTATATGTATTGACAGTTACAGTATGATGCCAACATGTTCAATCATGCATGCATCTTATGTTATGACGCCCATCACACCCTTGCTTGGATGAACTGCAAGGCCAGAAATGGTTGAAACATAAAACAGACAGACAGAAAAGTAAGTCTCCCTCACATTGTCATATCTGACAGAAAATAAAACTGCCTTGGAACACCTAATCATCAGGTTCAAAAGTACAAGAGACAAGCCTGAAGTGAAATTTAAGACTGATTCAACTAAAATAAAATGATCAACAGACTCAAATAGCAAACGGAAGTCAACCACTCATTCGTTAATTTCTTCTTTTTGTGCACAAAGCGGCTAAATTCAGCAAACAAAACACCCTTTTATTAAGTTAAGTTGTGCTGACATGACAAGCACCAGGAGTGGAGGAAAACAATAAGGTAAATGCTTCGGTGCTTGATGAACACTAACCGACAGAGACTGAATACAGCAGCAGCAGTACAGAGGAGAAACAGCATGCTAATATGCTAATAACACTGGACAAACTCACTGATACTGTACTGATAGTAATACTGAGAAAAAAAAAGGACTTACCGTGCTGCTGCAGTAGTTATCCTAGCATTTGGCGTCCAGTGTAAGATACTTCCTTCAGCGTATTCCCGTCAATTTAAACACTCTCTGCTGCTAGTGCTGCTTTACCGGCCGGCTTCTGTCCAGTCCTGAGTGTATCCTGTCAGAAAGAGAGAGAGCAACAGTGAGGCAGGGTGGAGGTGGGGCTGAAAGGGGAATGAGAGGGGAGGCGGTAAAGGAGGAGGAGGAGGGACGTCCGGAGAAAAGGCGTGCTGGTTTACCACAGTGTGAGCCTTAGACACAATAAGGACAGTAGCAACTTAAAAAAGAACATGATAGAAGTCTGTGAGTCAGCTGTGCTCAGGTTAATGTCATAGAGCAGATTAGGACTTCCCTCTTCCTCATGAAAGCAGTGATTTGCATCAACCAAATAATACAAAGATCCAGGCTTTGGTCTCAACTGTATTATACAAATTAGATTTACTCGTATACTTCAACCTTTATCATGCTGCCAAGTCTGTTTCACTGCTGGTCACTGATTTACAGACAGTAATCAGTGATTAATTACTGGCTATCTAAGACAACAAAACTAACAAATCAAGTTAGTCTAGTCCAGTGAATGTCTTATCTGCTTGATGATTAGTGGAGGTTACTTATAGGACAACAGTAGTGGTGCATATAGTAACTTGTTTAACATGCAGCCCACAGAGAGGCCACCACTGTTTGTTAAATCAGGCTTAACCTAATGCTGGGAACAAAATCACTCTGTGGTAGGTCACAAAAATCAGCAAACAAGGATTCTGGAAACCTATAATGACCAAACAAAGACCAAAAACTGTAATCACTTTTCATGTCTTTACAACAACCAGTATGTGTGTATGCATAAACATAACATAACACATGACTGCAAAACTGCACTTTAATTTCACATTCTCTTTACTCCTCATTATTTATGACTATTTTTACTTCTATCTTCAAGAAATGTTTTTATCATGTCTTGCTGTTATTACACAGCCTTGTAGTCACTTTGCATTTCAATGCCCATACTGTACAAGGATAATAATAATAATAATTTAACCTTTATTCCCCTTCGGGAACTTCAACTCTGCATTTAACCCATCCTACTAGTCGCAGGAGCAGTGGGCTGCCGCGGTGCAGCACCCGGGGAGCAGTCAGGGGTTAAGGGCCTTGCTCAGGGGCCCAACAGTGGCCGCAGTCAGGATTCGATCCTCCGACCTTCAGATCAGAAGTTAGGGGCTTAACCTGTTTCACCACCACTGTCCCCTAAATGGATGTGACAAATAAAAACTCTTCAGTCTTGAATTAGTAGTCACTCAGTCTTGTGCATTTCCATGTAAACTGAGAAAAGGGCACTGTAGTTTCTGTAAGACTTTCCTCTCATTCTAAAATAGCACGCAGCCTGCCACAGCCATGACATCATAAGAAATAGCTCAAATATTCAATTACATCACACAAGATCTTGTTCACAAAATAAGGAGCTTAAATTCCTGAACTTTGCTGAACTCTGAGCCGAATCCCTTCCTTGAGGAGCCACTTCTACACTCAGCAAACTTGTTTCCTGGCTGAAAAGAACAGCAAGAAATGTTTATTGTGTTAAGTGTGGGATTTAGACATTGAAAAGCATTTGAGTTGGGGCGCTCCGATAGCCTAATGGTTATGTCGCGTGACCCAAGTGCAGAGGCGTAGCGGCTGTCCCAGGTTTGATTCCGAGCTCTGGCGTTTACCGCATGTCCTTCCCCACTCTCTCCTGTTTATCCACTGTCCAATCCAATAAAGGCATAAAAGGCCAAAAATAAAAATTTTAAAAAAAATTTTAAAAAAGCATTTGAGTTAAGAAAAAGTTGTGCTGAAAAGTGCACTCTAGTCCATCAGGTTTCTATCTTGTGACCCCAAAACAGCTGTAGTTCTACTTTGGTTTCAGACAAATGTCTGCATGCAACTCCTCAAATGTCAAATATGTTTTTCAGAAATCGTCTGATCAAAAAAGAGGTTTGAAAAACAGAATGTATTTGAGCAAGTCATTGATGCCAACTTCAGCTTCTAATGCTGTTGTGATACACAGTATTTAATAAATGCCGTTCAATAGTTCTCATTCTATAAAGTTATGTTGATAACTTTTAATTGTAATTTAGTGCATTTTTCTTTTAAAATTTGGTGATGTTTTCCTACAATAAGTGAACAGTTGTGTGGGGGTTTAAGATCCAAACAAACAACCCAAAGAGAGAGAAAGACAGACTGAGGCACATTAATGATTTTTTCCCCTTGGCTGAAGGTTGACCTTACTTCGTATACCTTAAGCCTCATTTGAGTTAGCAATGTTTTCCATTCTGCCTGTGTTAGAGCCAGTATTTCACATCTCAGTCAACACTGTTGAATACACAGTGAATAATGTGCGGTTTAAACACAAAGGTGCTATTCATGTCCCAGCAGTTTTAGTGTGTACAGAGAGTGCACCTTGTGTGAGTCTCTACTGTCTGACTGTACAGCAAAAATAAAAGGTATACACAAGCTTTTCTTACTTCTAGACCCTAACATGAACCAGAAAATGTGACTTTTCAGTTGCACAAATCATAAGTGTTCCTCAACATAAACGGTAGATGGTTTTGACAGAGGAGAGGCTGGAGATTAAAGGATGGTCTCACTGAAAACCTGTGTGGTTGTAAGTATAATTATCAATATTACATAATAATATCGTGAAGGGTTGGCACTTAGCTAGCATTGTTATGGATAACATAATAAGCAAAACTCCACAGAGATGAAGCCAGAAGATAACTAGCCGGTACAAAAATAACACAAAATAACGCACTTAACTGTTTCATTTACGTTTCACCAAAGTGTCATTGAGATTATGACTGAAGTTTGGACGTCTGTCAGTTTATTCAGAGGATGTTAAAAAGCACAACAACTAGCATCAACACCTCCCTCCACCCACAGACATATCCCACCCTCCCGCAGCGCTGTGGAAATTTCCCCTCAACAAAGTTTGAAGAAACAAACACGGAAGCGACAGGACAACACCAGAACAGCCAGGAAGCGTTACAGAAAAAAGAAACAAGTTAAACTTACATGTTTGTTTCATTCGTGTCTGTTCAAGGTCGCATTCGGAGCTGAAGTTTCCCTTCAGCAAACTTGAAGCTCAGCTGTCACAACGGCCGCTCTGCCCTGTGTTCCATTTGGTCATCTAGGCCGCAAGGCATCATGGGAGGTGCAGTCTTTTGATGAACTGTAAACACAGCAGTAGAGATTTAGTGTTTTGTTGTTTGTTGTTGGCAGAACAGAAAGGAATCTGAGCTGAATAATGCAGTCAAGTGTCTACATAAAAACAAGGGCTGCCATAATTAAGATAAGATAAACTTTATTCATACTTACAGCGGCTAGATACAAATGTACATAAAGTATCTATCTATCTATCTATCTATCTATCTATCTATCTATCTATCTATCTATCTATCTATCTATCTATCTATCTATCTATCTATCTATCTATCTATCTATCTATCTATTTAATATTCACGTTTATTTTATTTTGTTATAAGTGAAGAAGATGTCACATCTGCATAGTTCCACCATCTTTTAAAGCATCTATTGTTTCAGTTGGTGTTCATTTTTACTCAAGAATCTCAAAGGCTATTTTAAGACAATGCCGCATCTGTTGTCTCTGCACAGGTGCTGGGCCATGATTTAACTGAGAGGGACAATTGCACATGAAATGAAAACACCAAAAAGGTGAGGTTAACATTATTATTCAGGGAGGGAAAAAAATTTAACGCACTTTCAGGAGTTGAGTGAGCGAATACATCTCCATTAGCAGGCTAAGATTTCAGCCCCAGATATGTTTGAATGATTTCTGCTTTATTAAAATTGAAACCAGGCATGAAGAGTGAGGTAAGTGGCTCCCCTGAAAAAAAAAAAAAGTATCATTGCTTTCATAGCAAGCCTTTCATCTCAGATCTCGGAGTAATCTCAGGTATATCTATCTATGCCCATGATGAATTTACATCAGGATATGTACAGAGATGACATGATAGACAATGTACCCAATTGAAGGACACACACACACACTGTCTAGAATTGTACTTTTATACAGTACTGCTGCATTTCTATTATTGCAGTCAAAAAGTTGTGAAGAAAAAATACTAGTGTTAACATGAGAGCTATAAAGAGAAAAAAAAAGTGTTACATTTTGTGGTTGAGCTATGTGGAGACAATGTTTCATGATGTTTACACTTCAAGTGCTAGAGGGAGAAAAGTAGTGATGTGTGAAGTTTGTTGTACTTGAAGGCTGCAAAGACAAAAACTGTCCAAGAGATGTTGTTGCACTGGACGACCAATAAGGAGGAGAAACAGTGTTATGAGATGTTGGAATTGAGTTTCCATTCATATAGTGAATGGTGTTAAACGGGACACTATCTGAAAATTTCAAGTGTTCAAGTCTTTCCTGTGCTTCAGCTCCTAACTTGATACAGTCCTATAAATACTAAGACTCTTACTACGATATGCAGACGAAACAATAAAGATTAATAAAACACATACTTTTGTTTTTATAGTTCCACTTCAATTTTTAAAATTAGTCAATAGGCTCAACCTTGGCTATCCTGTTCATCCTGGTGGTTGTGCCCATATTCGATTTTCTGTGACCTTAACATTCAGTATGTTTGGTACATTTGCAATGACAATCACTTTGGTTCAGTGGCTGTTGTTTTAAATGTGCTATATTAGTAACGATGACTTGACCCCCAGAAACATCCCGACACAGTAGCAGAGCCAGACAACTTTTTATAGGGGTGGACAGGCTCAGACCATTACTCACATTAGAGTGTCACTATGTCCTGTCCATTTTTTTCTCAGCAACATGCTGTAGGCCAAACAGTCATGGTTTTGGTCAGTCACTTTTATGCTTATGCAGCCAAGACTGCCAAGCAGAAGTACATGACAACTCATATACAGTATAATTAACTTTTCTATGTAACCTTCAGGGGATTAAAAGTCTGGAAAGGTTGCTTAAGTTATGCCTCTTAATTGTTGATAAAGTTCATAAGATAATTACAATTTAAATTACATTAGATAAATGTAAGATATTTATGGTAAAAGGGTCCTTGTTCTGCTCAGGGCATCCACCTCACTATCTTTCTTTTGGGTGCAGGTTCTGGGTCAGTGTTGCATTGTTCAGCAGTTTGTACCACTTGTACTTCAAAGTAGGTTTCATCCCTACGGTCTTTAAAAGTCTCCACAGCTAAACCTAAATCATTCACACTTTGCCGAATAAAAATATGTTTTATTTTACATATTAAAAACAGATGCATTTTACATAGTCTATACACTTTCCAATCCATTGAAAAATATTAAATGTTTATGAGAACTGTTTCTGGTTTGTCAGAGCTACTTGGTTGTATGTGGTTGAATAAGGGGTAGTTACACTGTTAAAATGCATCTGTGTGGGATCAACAAGAGAAATGGTTCCACAAAAACGTTCTGTAAGAAAAGAAGTAGTCACTGGATCCAACTCTAGTTCTATGAATATCCACAGCCCTCTAACAGGCTTCACTGTTGATTGTGCGGGGAGGCCACCCCTTGGCTTCTCCCCTGCCCTGTTGATATTACTTGCCCTATATATCATTCTATTGCATGTATGAGAGGGTAACATGTGCAAACTGACTCTGCAATAGCAACTGGTCACATGCAAAGTATTTCAAGCCAGAGAAATCACATCACGCCCTGTGAGTATTTTTGGTTGCCCTATCTGACAATGATTGAGCTGCTCAGAGTGTATGTTGACAAACTCTCAGCAATAAATTACTTAAAGATTACAAGCAGATGTACATGATGATGGCTTCTGTGCTAATTAAAAATATATCAGCTGTCATTTACCAATTAATTATAGGTGTTTAAAGACTTCCTTGCATAACTCAAGACACAGCAGCTTCTGCAAGCCTGACATCTGTGCCATTAAAAGAACATCTGTAGTAGATGCTAATTTGAGCTGCCTTGCTTACTTTATCTGGATGTTCCCAAACTAGTCAGGACTCTCACATGTGACTGGAGCAAATGCTGAGCTATTTTAACCCTGCAGGCCAACACAGTGGATCTGACCATAGAGCAGATGCCTCAGGCCCTGCAGAGCTGTTAACTGATAATGTGAGTCTCTGTCGACCTCTAGTGGTAAAAATTAGAATAAGCACAACGTCTTTAGTCTAATTCACATATCCCTTGCTCAGTTATATGTTACCTTTTCACTCATATCTTTATTATATGTGAGAAAAGGTTCAATTTTACAAAAACTAACATTTACAATTTCCCTGGTAGATGTGTTACAAAAGTTGTATGTACCACTGGATTACATGTGTGCAGCTAACAAAACAATGCTGCTTGTGCTGCTTAAAAGCTCGAGAGCAACTAAATAAGTGCACCTTGAGTGGTCGACTCAACTTTCAAGCCAACAAAGACCAAAAACATTCAAAGGGAAAGTATCTATTTCCATGACAGAGCAAACACCAAGAAAGTGATGTGATACAGCCAAAACAAACTGACGCAGACACAGTTATTTCCCACAGGCCATGACCGTGATAAACATTTAAATCAGTCAGGAACAACTTATTCTGAATCCCAGTCCTGAACCACTGTATATACTGTCTATATATCACATACCTGTTTATGTTTCAGCACAGAAATGCTGCTTATCATCCACCTACCTCGTGTATATAAGGTCCCAATAACTCTGAATGTATTGTTAATAACTGTTTTGCACTAAACTTTGGTTCACTTTAATTCAGTTTTTTTTAACATATCAGTGATTTTATATGGTAGTTGGACATTCATTTCCTTGTGTATCCTGTTGTTCTTGTATAAATGCATGTGTTTACATAAATGGTTACTGTGTCTGCTGATTCTGATTCTGTAAAAAGTGAAAAAGTGCTGTTTCAAATGTCAGAAATTAACCAGCAAGCTCAGCTTCGTTGCATGTTTTGTGAATGAATCTGCTAAAAAAATAATTTACTATTTTTTTCTTGCTCCACTTATATACTTTTCTAAATGTTCCTGCCACAAAGTTTTTTATACTCAGATTCTCTCTCTCTCTCCTCTTACAGGTGGTCAACTGCAGCTCTACTGTCCTTTGTTCCACAACATTCCTGAATGGACAGCCGATGCTACAGTGTGAGTGCGTCTCTCATTTGTCAGTGATGATTAATAATTTACTACAGTCTCCATCAGCCCAGGGAGCTAGTGGTCTGCTCCAGGCCACTTCCTCTCCCAAGGACAATGGGGCCATTTCCTGTGGGGTGCGAAGCCGAGGACCAGAGAGAATGAAACAGGCCAGTATTGTAAAGCAGAGACATCATATCAGCATGTGCCGGCCTTGGAATGAAGCAGAGATACGGATGTGCAGGAAGAGTCATGGTATGTTTGCTGGGAGGCAGGACATCAATGGAGACATCTTTTTGACCTCTGCCTTCAAGATGTAAAGAAAATTTATTGGAGAATGTATCTGACATTGTGCAGGGTATTGCATATCTGTGATTTATAGAGACACGACAGAGACATGAGCTCAGCGAGTGCCTGTTGTAATGCTTCTATATATATAAGTTACCGATTTATAAAAGAAACTGACATCAAAAGCTAATTATTGCATCAGTGCTAAAACCAAAAAGAGAGGTGCTTTGGCAGCAGCAGCTCCAGTCCCACATGAATCCCACTCTTTTAATTCCTGGCTAATTTTCAACATAAAGGGCCTGCTGTGTTCAAAACAATGGCGCCATTCATGTCACTGCAGCCCCCGTGTCCACTATCCAGGGATATCTGAGAAAGTCAAAGACATGCAAAATACAGGAGAAAGTCATACGTTTGACAGTAGATCAGATGGCCACATTTGGCAATATTAAGGCACTGTTCCATTCAATGAACAGTCTAATAATCATCAAGCCCCTCGAGCAACACACGGAAACCCAAGAGTGTCAATTAGGCCCGGGGCTATTTTTAAGGAGAGGGTTGTGAGTCGACACGTTCGCTCTGGCAGATATAATGGCCTATATAACCAGCAGTGGCCCAGCATGCCTTGTCCCCCTCCGCGGCTGTCTCTTTCATTCTCAGAGGCACAGATGATAACTGTCACAATGGCCGCATAGGAGAGAGCCGTGACAGTTCACCCCGAGGCAGGACAGAGAATACAGCCTGACCTATCTGAGTCCATCATCCGCTCCGACTGTGTCATGCAGGCAGCTCTGTGCACACTTTGTAGTTACTTTTTGCAATCTGTAGCACATTTAAATTCTTCTATTTTTCATTTTTCTCTCCAGGGTGGAGCACAGTTATTGTTCCAGTATGTTTTCTAGCAAGAAAAATGGCCGTGGAGAAGTCATAATTTAAGAAAATAAATCAATTCAGGCTTGATTATGGGACCTCTCTGAACTCTCCATAGGGTTTTGTATTCAATAGAAATCTCATTCCACATGTTTTGGTTGCCTTACATCTATGTTAAAGCTGCGACAAGGAGCAACAACACCCGAGCCTCTGTGGATCTGCCTTGTTGTAGTGAATGCCCCAGATGCTCAAGAGGATTGGGATCTGAGTAATTTGGAGGCCAAGTTACACCTTGGGCTCTTTGTTGTGTTCCTTGAAGTTGTTCCTGAGCAGTTTTTGCAGTGTGTTGGTGCACATTGTTTTGTACGTGTCAAAGTAACATCCACATTAATACCAGGACCCAAGGTGTCCCAGCAGAATATTGCATTTTAACAACATAATCAGTGTTATTTACTTAATTTATGGGTAGTTTTATTGTTGTGCCTGATCAGTGTGTACATATAGTATAAACTGTAGGTATGTTAAGATGGGAGCATCACAGCAAACACATGGGCATTTTCACCGAATACTTTAGAATTTGCAAATAAGGCAAATTAGATGGAAAACTGTGGTCACTGTAACCAGAATGATAAACTGCTATGACATCAACAGGACATGAATCTGCAACAACTGTAAGAATGGTTTAAGTCATTTCCTCAACTACAATGCCTCAAAATCATTAATTCTAGCTAAGTGAATGTGTATATGTATATGCATTTTTACAGTTTCAATTCCAACATTGTGGAACAAGTTCCCCATTACTGTCAGAAAAGTGCCTCAGTTCAAAAAGCCTTTATAAATGCACCTTTACAGACAGTCATTTGTATAATATTGTATGTATTTTCTAATGTTTTATTGTCTTCTTTTGATGTGTTATTGTTGCTTTTTAATGTTCTCCACCTTATATCTCCAGTTTTAAAAGGTGCTGCTAAAATAAAGTTTATTTATATTATTATTATTACTTTTTAGCATTTTATGTTGTATGTTTTATTTTGGGACGTTGCAAGTTGTCAAAAGTTGTATTTTGTCTTGTTTTGTTTTTTTTTATATTTATTTAGTTGTACAAATAGCTTTGCAAGTTTTTTTTTGGCATGTTTTGCTTCATATTTTTACTGTTACTTGCTTTATTAAACTCTAAAAAGTAATTAGGGGACCTGTTACAACAACTCAATTAAATGTGGGGTTACAAGTTTGATTTAGATTAACTTTAGAAGTTGCAAGCATAGCTGTTAAGTTGTGTTGACATAATAATGTTGGTAACTACACCAACTTAATAATGTGTGTAACTTAAACTGAAATATCTCTGTTAATGAATAATCAAGTTGCAATAAAATACGGAAATTGGCTTGAAAACTTCATTTTTCTCCACCTTAAGTTCAGGTTGCTACCAATTACTAAGTAAATGGTAATTTAAAGTACAACTGATTGTAGAAGAAAATCTCATTCCCACAACTTAATATAATTCATTGGCTGAACATAATTTTATTAGAAGTTGTCATGACTGGGGAAAAAAACTAATGCAAACCCTTATTATAATCTATAATAATAATTATTATTATCATTATGTTTTATTCTGGTGGAGCTTAAACTTTCATTATCCAGCAGTTTGGTCAACTCAGGTTGTTTTATTTGCTATATAAATAAAGTTGGTTTAATTTTAATTGATTTTGATTTACAACATACTCAATCAGCCAAATGGTGTTATGGAAATTGTGATTTAGCAGCATTTTCTGACATTATATTATACACTAAGCAATTGATGATTGTTAAAACAAAAAGCAGACTAATTATAGGCTTATTGCAGTCTTGTGATTCTTCTGATTTCACAATCCAGTTCTGCTGTAAACAAAGCCTGAGCATGCCAAGAACCATTATGATTAATTCAGTTTATCTATACAAGTCTTTCTCTGCCTTCTTTTTCCATTCTTCTCAGATTCAGATTTAAGGCTCAAAAGAATTAGTGAAAGCATTATTGTTTCTGACGAACATAACACACAGACTCACACATAAAGATGTGATCTGTTTCTCGGTTAAGTTGCGTGAGGAGCCCCGCTGAGGGCGGATCTGTTCTCGGCTGCGGTGACTCACCGCGTCGTCTGGTTTCGTGTTGTAATCAAGGTGTGGTCGGGCGTCATACAGGTGCACGGAGAGGTGGTTGGCACACGGAGGCATGGTGGAACGAGAAACCAGATGAGTGAAAGCAAGAAAAATATGAGCATATGAGGAGGTAGACAATAAAAGTACCTCAAACCTGTTGTATTATGTGCAGTAAAACACCTACAAATCAATTTTTCTATCCACTCAAATGACCAATCTATGACATTTCCACTTTGTGAAATGAATCAGCATCATGTCAAATGCATAACAGCATCAGGATATGTGATAAAGGAATAAGTAAACTTCATTGTGCTGTTTAATCTCCACAGTTTCCAACAATAGAGCCTGGCCTCTGTCAGTGTGGATTGTGCAGGGTGGGGTCGGGGTGACGGAGGCGGAGTCTGCGCAGAGGTGACGCTCCTTTTACTCATTTTTTGTTCAGAGGACTGTCGGCCAGCAGCAGCAGAAGGGGGAGAGAGTGGAGTGGAGTGAGGAGAAACACACACAAGTGTCCTGTACCGAAGAATAATACAAAAAAAACCCCACACTGACCTGGAATAATTGAAAAAGAATCCGTGCGTTTCGACAGGTAAGATTCACCGATTGTACCTTTTCCGACAGTTTTCACTGCTCTTAAACTGCTCTCAATGTCTACGCTGTTGTTGTTGTTTTTTCATTCTTTTGTGCGTAAAGCAATTTGCTTCCTGCTTTCTACAAGAAAACAAAAACGCGTATGTTTGTTTGGTTAACGAGTGCGTGTTTTTCTGATTTTGTCTACCTGTGCGCAAATTCAGCTTTGTGTTTGAATTCATTTCCGCATGCCCGAAACTGGCCCCTGATGTCTGTCTGCTGATACGGAGCTCAGCGAGCTGTCGGAGCTCCAAAAGTTTGCTCTGTTGTCTTAAACTAAGTTTTCTCACCGTCCGAAGTGTCAGAGAGCTCATTCTGTCAGATCATAACGACGTTCGGTGCCAGTATCGATCATTGAACTTGACGTCACTTGTCAATAAAGTGTCATTGGAAGTTTGTGCGCTTCGTTTGTGTGCGTAAGAGGGAGGCAGGTGAAGAGAGACAGGGTTGGGAATGTTGGGAATATCGTCATTTTGTAAGACAGGAAGAAAGATCCTGGTCTTAGATTCAAGAAAGACAAAAAAACTGTTTCACAATTCATATCAGAATTATTAAAGATAAACTTAATTTCACGGACAGCAGAGAACACTGGCTGTAAAACAACAAAGCAGGTATTGTTCTAACTTTTAGCAGCTCATCAATAGAAAACTATTCATTAACCAATAATTCATTGATTGTTTAAGTCAAGTATTACTGGCGAATTTTCACTAGTGCCCGACCAATAGGCCTATATCGGTTAGCCATTACTTTTTCCATTGTTTCCCTATCTCAGATATACAACTAGTAGCATATATGTTGATGTATATGCTGATAAACTTATTTTTAAATGAATGTATTGGAGTAAAAACTGCTTGAGGTAATTTTAAAAGCACATAGTTTGTCCAGCAGACCGACTCTATCGTTTACAACACTGTCTGCAGTACATGTAGCAGAGCCCATGGTGGTGCGGAGTCAGAGAGCTGTCTTCATGTTAAGATACTAATCTGTGAAATACATTACTGGAAGACTGATAAACAATGACCCCATCACTTTCACTTCTAAATTTGTAACAAACATATACATGCGTAAATTTATTTATTTATAAAACAATAATATGGGGTATATCGAAAATTTTTACTCCCTCAAAGTGGTGTCAGCATCAGTTGGGCTGTAATTTTTTACCATACTCTGAAATGCTTGGTTTTCGTAGTCGTCAATATGTTGAATATCTTTAGTTGGTTGTTGGTTGGACAAAAAAAATTACTTTTAATACATCATCCACTTTTGGAAACTCTGCACTCAGTTGTCTGGCATCTCACAGGCCAATAACCAATCCAGAAAATAAACATCACAGTAACTGATCACAAAAATAGGCATTTGTTGCGTCCCCAAGGTTAAATAAATGAGCTCAAGCAATAGTAAATATTACAGTGAGCTATCTGTGCATGAAGGGGTTAAGGTCTGTGTTCCTGCATGTCAGAAATGTATGACAGTGGTGATGTGTAGGTGTTACTATGACTCCCGTCCACACCCACTGCTTAAATGTTCGGTAGTGATGTTTCCAGGTGTTGCCAAATTTTCTGTGATGTCACTACCTCGGCAGATGTTTGAATGCTGCTTAGGAGCCGCAGGAGCACAAATCTCTTTCATTTGATTTCACGAGTAAATCCACTGAATTCAGCATCCAGTTAAAATTACTTATATCTGATCTGCCTTTTTGTTTGTCCCCTCGATGACCAGCTTTTAATACCTTTTTAAAGTCGAAGGTCGAGTTTGAAGGTAAAGCGAGCTTTTCTCTCTCTTGGACCAATAAACACTGAATCACACTAGCTATTGTTCTCAGGTTTGAATTATCAGCATGCAGCACAAAGCGCCGAGAACAGCGCCAAACAAGTCCACGGGATCCAGCTTGTTTGTAGACCAAAGCGTCCAGCTGAGGTTGTTGAATGTCTGTCAGGTCAGATTGGACAAGGTGCCGCTAGTTTGTGCCAGTCTGGCCATTTTCTGAGCTCGTCCCGTGTCATGAAGCAGGGCAGCGGCAGACAGCACTGTGTTTGGAAAGCTGTTCCCATCTGCCCTCAGGGAAGAGGGTGGATGGGTGGGTGGGACGGCGGCAGCGGCGGTGGTGGGGATGACTTACTGTAGATTTCACGGCTACAGCTGTGGTGGCACGGTGATAATCTCCCCCCTCCTGCTTAATTCCCTGATACTGTCCTACATTAGCAGAGCAAGAGGCCAGGAGATCCTTCAGTTTATAAATAGGTCCACACTTTTCAAAAGGGGATTACCATCTAACCACTTGGTTTTAATTTTTTTTTTCCTGCGGATTCACTGTCTCGGCTCACCTCTGTCTCTGTGCAGTGGTGCCTGACTGAGTAGTTTCCAGTGTGGCGGTTCGGTTTCAGCCGCACGTCGACTGACCTGCACTGTGTTTGCGTTATCACCCTGCCTTTGTGTTTTACCGTTCCCATGGAGAAGGAGACGCAGGGAGATAAGGTTTCCCCATCAGCCATGACAGGGGTCTTTGTGGGCTGAAGTGAAGTGGTGTGACAGCATCAAGACCTTCATGGGGTTAACCTGCTGAGGCTTAAGAGGAAATCTTCTTCTGACAATGTTGTGGTCAAGTGTAAAGCAGATTAATTCAACCCTGCAGCCTCCAGACACCCAGGGCTTCATGCTCCTTCATTATTATTATCTTTAACCAGCGAGAAAATTGATGTTTTTAGCTTTAAGCGAGGAAATTAAACCAAGGAAGAACAATTAGTGAAGGGGCTGATTCAGTTTAACCAAAGGAATTTGAGTTTCTTTATTTAGGATGAACGTGGTCATTAAATAATTGGCAGCATTGACCAAGACTGATTTCTGCTGTCACCAACAAAACCTAAAATCAGAAGCTTCTTGCACAGCACAGTGGTGTAATGCTGAGCAAATAAACTGGCACTACCCAGCTGAACTCTACCCATGACAGTCCTCGAAGTTAATTATTTACCTCCAGCAGTTCTCTCACTCGGATCAGACAAGGGCAAGAAAATGGCCCTTACTTAAAATGTCAAAGGCCTAATGGCTGTTTCTCCCCATCACTCGCGCTTTAAAAGCCAGACGGGCCATTTCAAGTCAGCTCTTCAAATCAAAGCTGTCGAAAACACCCACACATCAGTCCAACAGCATGCTGGAAATAGCTGAATCCCACTGTTTTCTTCATGAATACATTACCATTGATAATTTTTTCATTACTGACAACCCGGCAATGAGGGAGTGAACCAGACTCCAGCGCTGACTCAAAAGACAAAGTTTTCACAGTTGGATGATTTGGCTGAGTCGTGCTTCTCAGCACAGCGACTCTGATGAGTCCATGCGGTGTCTTGTGTTTTTCTCTTCACCTCCTCCCTGTCCCTTAATTACACTTCTATGAGGAAAAGTGAGGACAGCAAGGGTGTGGTTGAAACGGAGCTCAAATCCGCAGAGAAGCTTGACTTGTTAGATAAGCGACACGAATAACATCTAGTTGTTGCATTTGCTGAGTTTAAAATCTCATGTGGCTACTTTTTTTTTTTTTTAAGTTGTTTTCTTTTGTTCACTGCTTTTCAAGGATGTCTCTCTTGGGTTGTGAGAGTTGTGCAACCCTGGCGCCTGTGAATGCTGGATAAACCGAAGAAAACCCCCAGTGTTGTAGACAAGCAAGGCTGTTCTTCCTTCTTTCATTTCTTCTTTGTCCTTGAAAGTTGACATTTTGGAGGTTTTCGTATCTGACAGTGCAACAAATAACATGACAGAATAAGCCAGTTTTGGTGCCTTTGCATACAGATGAACAAACTGTGAACTTGAACTTGTCAGAGGAACTTGCTGTATTCTTTAGGGTCCCCTCAGACTTTTGCTCTGCTCTCCCTCCCGCTCCCTCGTGCCTCTAATCTCCCTGAAAAATTAATCGTCTGTCACATCGCCTCAGTGCTCAGGCGCACACTGATGCGTGGCGGTGGCAGCTCGAGGAGAAACCTCCCCATCAGGCCTTTAAAGCGGGTTTTTGAATGCAGCTTTAGCCACCAAACTTGGCCGACGAACACACTGAGCCATCTTGATGCGCTTCAGCCCTTTCGGGTTGCATTCAGTCGGAGGGACACTTGAGACCGGTTTCCTTTTCACTGTGACAGCAGTCAATGGGACAATGCTGCTACTCTTTTCCTCTCTACCCCAAACAAAGTAACACAGATGCTCTCTGTGCTATCAGAGACTGAGTTCATCCTCTTCCTTCCTAACATCGGCCAAACAACATAGGAGGGGGGCATATCCGTCTTCTTTCTGGTCCACAGTCAAAATCGCTGCACTAAAAGCACTTTCTTAAACCAAAAACTGAGAAGCTGCCCATCAAATGTTTGAATATTTTCTCTTTATGATGTATTGTTTTCCTGATAAAGCAGACACTCTGCAGACATGCTTATCTGATTTGTAATGGACTGCTTTGTGAACTTTGTTTCACATCAGGCCTTGCAAATGAGTGTTTATCACTACCCTGGGTACACCCCCACTTTTTTTTTTTTTTACTCATTCCCTCCTCCTTTATCAGTTTTGTGTAATCTGACTCTGGTCTGCACTCAGGCACCTCCTCCGAGACTGCTCACATTTCCTTTGATTCACAGTGAGATCCCACAGGGAGCAAACAGCCACACACCAGTTTACAACCACCGTACCGCATCCACTGGCCTAATTTAACTCATTAAAGGAGCTGCAGTGAATTTCTACTGGCAGATCAGGCGACATTAGCTATTCTGCTGCTTATTTTATTCATTGGCAGCGTTGTTGGGAAATGCTTCCAGATCAGGCGACGAGAAGCAGCGCTGACAAATTTAGTTTGTGTGTTGCACAAGTGCGCACCAGTAATATGTAATTGGCTGTTTGGTTCTCTGTGGGCTCTCGGTATGGTGACGTTGCCGTGGTCTGGATTTTATCAACTGCCTGTTACAGACAATTGACAGATGCTCTCTCTCAAGAAGTTTCTGCTTTTGCAAAATGTGGCCTTGACGTGAGACCTTCCAGTAGTTTGTCACCGTGATTTCACGTCAGCAGTGTGTGTGAGCGTAGAACTTCTCCTAATGAACTTCCCCTCTCTGACCAGAAGGCCCCGGCAGTGTTGGTGAGTCAGATAATGTTGACCATCGCTTCCTGTCACCCACCGCAATAAATCCATTAGCTGTGCACCACTTCACATCCTCCCTTATTGATTTATAGCAAATAGCTATCCAGTTTAGCCCTGCTGCCACCATTACAGTGCCATAACAGCTATTGTTGTACAAGGAGGGGATGGGAGACATGTGGTTTGGAGACCAGGAGAGGATGTGTTAAGCTGCATCCCCCTTTGGGACGGCTGAACCCCAAATATGTGCAGAAAGGATGCAGGGATGTCTAGACTCAGCTGGCTGAAGCTGCCATTTATACTGTGTCAGGAGGATTTGGGCCTCATGCGTGCAGAGAGAGAGTGTGTTAAAGTCATCTGGGAAACAGTTCATAGTAAGTTGAGTGTGGGTTGCATGTCAGGGGACGTACATGAGGCAGGGTGTGTGTGTGCAGTGGTGGGGGGGCAGCTGGCCTATATGTCAAATAGTTTATCTGTCCAGATGGTGCAGGAGGCTTTACAGATGTGTGCTGCTGACATAATCTGCTTTATTTGCTTGTCAGCCTAAACATAACATTAGCAAGCCTGTTAGAAATCATATATACACCAGAGGAGGTTAGGTTACGACACTCTCATGAGCAGGAAAATGTGCGATTAACAATTGCGTGTTTGCTTTTTTGCCGCAAGTCATGTGAGAAGATTGGTATCACTGTCGTGCCTTAACGGTAAATGCGAAGCTGCTGCCAGATACAGTTAGCTTAGCTTTGTGTGTAAATGACAGATTTATCTGCAGGACTATTAACATATAATTTATACGTTTCAGAGATGCCGGAAGGGGATATTTTTGTATTTCAACAGATTCAGGCTTGCCGTTTCTTTTTCTGTCCAGACCTTTATGCTAAGCTAAGCTAACTGGCTGCTGGCTCTACCTTCATATTTAATACACTTAAGTGACAGAGAGTGGTATCAGCTTCCTCTTATAACTGTATGCAAGAAGACGACATATAAACATATTTCCCCAAAATGTCAAACTACTCCTTTAAGCTTGACTCCAATAGTTTAATATTCTCAAGTAGGCATGTAAAAGCCTAACGGAGCGAACAGCAAATGCCCCGAGAAAATGTTATTTACACCCCGGCCTGCCAAACAGGCATGTGGCTAAATAACAAATCACCATGAACGCTGTAAAGTATGTTAGGAGCCACTTGAATACGGCTGGAATATGACCAGAGTTCATCTCCAGCCCCCCTGGGCCTCTTCCCTGACCTGATTCATTCCTGCTGTGATACAAAGAAGAGCTTAGGCCAGCCAAGTCCAAATCTGGCCTGCTGGAATGTTTTTCTTTACTACACTCCGTTTGCAGCTGCGAAACTTATTAATTATAGCGAGGACACTGAAGAGAATTAAACAGTAGATTCCCCTCGAGCTATTAGGTGCTTTAACCAGTCATACACTCTCCGCCACCACACCCTTATTGAGAACCTGTCACTGCTGGGGAGACACTCCCTGTCCGACATGCCTGTGGGGGAGGCAGGATTGTGAATATGTTCCCATTATTGAGAACAGAGTTACTCATCCTTTTGTCACAGTCACCACATCCTCATCTGGTACTTTCAGCAAGTCATTATTTGTGAGTCAAGATTAGAAAGCTTTCATTTGAGAATAGTGGAAATACATGGCTTCAAGATTTACACTTGGACACAGGACAGCACTGAATATACAATGTTAGTGTGGAATGTCACACCAGCGTTTCAGCGCCGGGCACTCAACAGTATCCATCTCTGCTTTTCTGTTGCAACTCGCTCACTGGCAGCGTTCACTGACACGCATTCCTGCTTTTACTGTGCAAGTTTTTTTTTCCTGAAGTCATCCGCGGGGGCTGTTGCTTAACAAGATAGTGGGAGTTGACGGGTGTGAAATGTGTGTTTTTCCTGAAGTATGGCTTCCATGTTACTCTGAGTGGCCGAGTGGGAGGACAAGCGGTGTTGCTAAATGCGATGACGGAGCAAGGTACAGTGAGAGTGAAAGGTGCATCACTCATTAACTGGAAGGGAGCAAAGTCCAGTGAGAATCACACAAAACAACCAACAGCTTTTTGTTGGCACTGAACAATGCGGCAGATCAGCAGATAAGCCTTGATCGTCACATGTAATGTGCCAAAAGTTGTCGCACACAATTTTCTTTTCTTGGACCACAGTTATGAGCTTTGTGGGAGAGGGAGAGAGAGAGAGAGAGAGAGAGAGAGAGAGAAAAGAAAGAAATAATGACATAAGCCCAAGAGGGAACAGCAGTTATCAACAAACAAGTGCCCATAGCTTCAGACATGAGATGGGTCAGCAGATAAAACCCCCACAGTACAGTGCAGACTTTCAGTTACCTAGGCGATAGGCCGGGCGTGTCACAGCATTGCAACAGTTGGCTGAACCCGCTGCCTCGCCCAGGAAAACAAAGACTACATAAACACTGTCCCTGATTTGCAGAGAGCAGGAAGGTTCTGTGTGGACATGGCATACATGCAGGCTTTCTGCTTGAAAAGTCATATGGGCTCGGTTTACATCAGTTGTGTACGTGCCGTTAGCATTGGAGCAATAAAATCTTGGGAAAAGGTTGTGTTGTTCTCGTTGCCATATTGATCAATAAACAGATCGTCAGTCAGTATTCGCTTATCATCTCGACAGACGAACTCTCATGTTTGCGTCTGAAAAGAAGCCACACCTTTTAGCAAGAAAGCTGAGAACGCACAGTGATTTGCAAGCATAGTTGTGTGAGTCAGTGCATTATCTCTGAGGTAGCATGTAGCTGCAAGCACAGACAGTCCTGTGAGGCCTCGTCCTGCAGGATCTCATGCCAGACTCACTCCAGATGAAACTCACTGAGCTGCTGCTGCTGCTTGCGAAGGTGAAAGGGGGAGAGAGCTACATGTTGGAACCTTACGAGAATATCTGGTTCAGTTGAAAGGGCTTTGTATATTTGTATGACAACAAGAGAGAAAACATGCGGCGTACAAATTGTAATTGAAAACAAAGCCCCTAGCACGAGCTACAGTAAAGCACACACACCAGCGCAAACACACAGTGTGAATTCAGGGGGGAGAAAAAACTGGGCTGGGTCGGCTGAGGGACTCAAACACATCTTTATGCAAAGCCAGAGGGTAAAAAAGATGAGGGAGTGGCACCTTTACTAGTACATCATGTACAGCCCCGGCGTTAAGGCGGAGAGACAAAGTAGCGCGTCTTTGTGCAAATTGTAACTCTATAACCCACCGATCAACTTTGATTACAGTATTTGCCACATTGTTAAGTTGTGTGAAGATGATTGTTCCATGGATTTGAATCTAAGCGCAGGTAAAGGTGGTGATTTAAGGGTTTCAGCAGCTCAGCATTGAGTCTTTTAGCCGCAACTTGTTTTACTAGCAGTAAAGATGGAAGATACCCATAGTAGTTGCTTATTAAATGGAATCACATTGTAAGCAGCTGTCATACAAAAGTATTTCTGTTCTTCTGTGTTGAAACTTTTGTTTGTTGCCATGTGGAGAGACCCTCCCTCAACCCCCCAACACACAGCCCTCATACCTCCAGTGCATCTGCAAAACTCACACACAATGTCCTCAGCAGTCAAACATCTGAAAACACTTGCGACCAGCACAGTGAATGCATTGTACTATCGGTCATAATGTCACACGCAGTGGCAGGCAGCTATTATAAATGCAGATTTCTCTGCGATGAAGAGAATTTCAGCAGTGAATCACATCCAGGCTGCAGAAACACAGAGATGGAAAACATCTATCGCGTGTTCTGACAGTAGGGGTCTTTGGATCTCTGAAGCCTCCTCTGAGAGTAATCTGTTTTTCATGTCTGGTGTTTGTCTCAGGGTGAAAACACAAGTATTAAATTATATTTGAAACATAGTCTCTCATTGTTCTGGCAGCAGACAGTGTGCTTTTGCTCAATCTTTGGTACGATCTTTCAAAAAAGTGTACAACCCACATTTTTACACAAAGGTACATGCATTTAGTGGTGACGCGCATTCACTGCAGCGGGAAGAATTATTTTTCTATCACAGGACAACAAGATGATGTGGGAGGAGTGGATCAAACGTGCACCAACAAGTTGCAACCAGCACAGTTGTATAGTTGAAAGAGTTTCCAGGATTACAAAAAAAAAATTTACTTAAAGAGACTCACAAGGCTCAGAAGAACTAGTTGTATCCAAAAAGATAAATAAAAGTTAAGTTAATATGTAAGTTTAGGCTCGTGTGTGACGAGGAGTGTCTTCTGTGCACAAATACATTCAACCACTGGAATCAAAACCTGACAAGCAGGTTCTTTGCTGCGTTATGTCAGCAACAAGCTGCTCCCACGGCTGCATGGGTGGAGGCCTGGGGTGAAAGGTCACTCAGGCTGCTTGGAATTTCTGACTTACAGCTGTCTCTCTGCTCACTTGCACTCACACATTGCTGCTTCTGCCACTCTGCGTCGTCATTTTCAGGTCAGGGTGCATGGCCGAGGGGTGGGAGTCCAACTTGTGAGCTGTTATACTCGGGTGGCTTTTAAAAAAAATAGTGAGGTAGCAGAGAACTCGCCAGAATATAATAGTAAGTCATGAAAAGGTGGGGTTTTGTTGTGAAATGCATCATCGTCGTTTGCAGCTGATGAAAATGTTTCCTGACTTTGGCTTTCTCTGTGTATTGTAGGTTTGCTCCATCATTGTTGCTTTAATAACAGGACACAAGGATGGCAATGCAAAGTAAGTTTTGTTTTTGATCGTTTTTATGTATTCCATTTGCAAATTTTAGATTGTTTTTAATAATGCAGTGACTTTCTGCTGATTGTGTTTGGGCATTTTTTAGATTTAATTTCTACCCATATCACATCCTGCTAAAAGGATGTGTTTAACATTTAGATCATGACCTTTCTAACTTCCAACTATTGTTTTCACGCATTTGTACTGACGTCATTTCCCTAATACAAATGATAACTAAAGGTTCCTTTTCTAAAAGAGTTCCTGTATTTGGTGTAGAAGTAAAACACTCGGTGGCAAAACTAACAAAAAATCTGTTATTCTTAAGTATTTGAATAAAGAATAATTACAATGGGATAACCTCCTAAATTTCCTCAACCCTTTTCACATAATGTTTAATAAATCTGTTACTTTAACACACTTGAAACACTCCTCTGTCTGTCTGGCAGTGGGTGATATGGACAGCAGTACAGCGAAGGTGGCAGAGTGGAATCAGACGATGTACATGCACGACTCGGGCATCCAGTCCGGAGCCACCACAGTCAGGGATGACGACGGCGAATACACCACCTCCAAGCACTACACCATGACCACCACCGTCACGAGCACAGAGCCTGGTAAGACAAAAGGAGGAGCGACACGCTGTAACTTTGCCCTAATTACATGTAGACTGCGTTATCATCATTGTGTTACTTCTTAACAGACCTGGATTCTCAGTATACGATGACCAGAGCCCAGCGGGTCCGGGCCGCGATGTTCCCAGAGACGCTGGAGGGAGGAACCACCATCCTGTCGACTCAGACGGACCCGTCCCAGATGACTAACGTCCAGCGGCTGGCCGAGCCCTCGCAGATGCTCAAGACGGCCATCATCCATCTGATCAACTACCAGGATGATGCTGAGCTGGCCACACGTGCCGTTCCTGAGCTCACCAAACTGCTCAATGATGAAGACCAGGTGATGAACACAAAGACATAAACACAAGTCACGTTTTTGAAGGGTTGCATTGGAAAAGTTTAGGGGTAAAAATGTTTTAAATATTTTTTTGCGCTCATTTAAGGTGGTTTCTGTGCTTCATGTGAGATGGAAACACCTTTTCTGCATAAGTTTTGACTTGGTAAACATTTAAATCACATGACTGATCAGCTTTTTCAGACTCTGGACAACATGACAAATGTCCAAACACTGCAATGTGTAAACACGGCCTGCAGTTCAGTCAAAAAGTCCCTGACTGTTGGTTGAAGTTGAGTCAGTCATGATGTCAAGGTTACACCAGATGCACAGAATTTTAATTTTTTACAGAATTTGGTTATAGAAAATAATATATTTTTGCAGAATTTGACACGTAGGCAAATGAGAACATTTTTATTTTGTTCTTCTTCAAGGTTTCTTGGTTGGCACACAGCCATTTTTTTTTCTGGTGTAACGTAGCCTTTTCTCATTCTGATGACACGACACAGCCTAGTTTATTCACCCAAAGCAGTTAATGGTTGTTTTTTTTTAAAAACTGTAACATTTTCCAATGCGTGCACAAGTTTGACATTAGCACTGAATTTAGGGGAAAATTTGCCTGAATTGGACACATTTGGGAAACATAATTACTTTTAACACCATCGTGTGCACCAACGGCTGGTTAGCTTAGCTACTGTATCTCTGAGACTGGAATCGGCTAACCTGGCTCTTTCCAAATATACAATATCAGCCTGCCAACATGATTTTAGTATGTACAAAAAATATGTCCAAAACTTGTAAAAGTGAAGCATATAACAACAAAGGACTGTTTCTTTGTCAAGCAAGGGACTGCACTCACTGTTATGCTAAGCTATGCTAAACACAGGTAACAGTAGCTTCATAGTTACTGTACATATGTAAGAGTGCAGCGATTTTTTTTTCGAACTGTAAATTAAGTGTTCTTACAAAAAGTGGAACTATTCTTATTCCTTCATCAACAACAGATTTGATTTGATAAGCGTGTCAAATTTACATTTAAAATGTTAGCTTTTTTATCAGTTGGTCAATTTAAAAGTATCACCATCAATTTATACAACACGTGGCTGCAGCCACACATGCGTGCCATTTACAAAAAAAAACAAAAAACGAGGAAGGCACTTTTAATCTCAATATCGCCGCTAAAAAGGAATTCCCTTCCTCCGTGTCTGATCAGGTGGTGGTCAGCAAGGCAGCACAGATCGTCAACCAGCTCACTCGTAAGGAGGCGTCACGACGTGCGCTGATGCAGTCCCCTCAGATGGTGGCGGCGGTGGTGCGAGCCATGCAGAACACGAGCGACATGGAGACGGCAAGAGCCACAGCCAGCATCCTCCACAATCTATCCCACCAGAGAGAGGGCCTGCTCTCCATCTTCAAGTCCGGAGGAATCCCCGCTCTAGTCCGCATGCTCAGGTACTTAAGTCACAGTGTAATTCCTGTCTCTCTTTTATTCGGGTTTACATATAAAAGGACATCTTATCTTAAAACACTAAAATTGTTTAAGAAAAGCAACTCAAGGTTGCATCAAATCTTTGTTGAAACATGCCACAGTCAATGTAAGGTCATGCTGAGGTATTTTACAGTTCAGCTACTTTTAGCTCATTTGAAGAAGGAAACACAACTTTATACTGACGTTTCATGAATATAACAGGAGAAAGCCACCAGCATTACTCAAAAGACAGTATTGTAAACAGCCAGAAGCCCTGCTGGAAAGCCTTATTGTTCTTCCCACTGTCAGTTCAGCTCAGGCACAGTCTCCGGAGTAATCTGGGAAATGTTGGAACTCAGACTCTGGTAGAACTAAATTAGACAAGATTCAACTCAATTCAATTAAAAAGTAAACGGAAAAGAATATTTAAAACGCCACTTAAAATGTCATCAGTGATTGTATCTAACAGTGAGCACATCCAGTACTGCATTTTTTGTTTAACACTGTGTTTTTTTTTGCTTCTGTGGTCTCATTTTTTGATGCAATATAAAGTTCTGCACCTCTATGGAAACAGAAGTACACAGTTCATATGCAGCTCATCTTACTCCATCCAAAAAGTCTCTGAATTTTTCTCTTGGTTGCATTTGAGTTAGTCATGACTTCACAGTTACACCAAAAAGCTCAGAATTTTTGAATGAGACATGTAGAATAACGTGATTTTGATGAAATCACAATTTTAAGCTTAGGTTTGTTTGTTTTTTTTGTTTTTTTGAAGGCATGCCAAGTCACAGATGACTAGTGCAAGGATTGTCAGTTAATTGAAAATTCAACAAGTTACATTTTTGTATTGTTTCCATACGTGTCTCCTATATGTTCTGTGTAAGCACTGCCTGCAGTTCAGCTGGAAAGTCTCAGAATTTTTGTGACATGATTGTTGATCACAGCTGAGTCACTAACAGCTTCAAAGTTGTGCGAGTGTTTTGTGTTTTACAGAATCTTGTTACTACAAACAGTTTATGTTTGTCAAATTTTTAACTGATACATGTAGAAAGAAAATATTTTGTTGAAAAATCCTGATTTTAATCTTAGATTTGGTTGTTATTCCTCGACAAAATCAATAGTCACACCTGATTAGTTCAAGGACCATCAGAAAGCCTGCCAGTTTCTCTTGTTTTTACTGTTTCTTGCTCTGAGAAGTGGTCTAATATTGGTGATTTTTAAAGAAATAACATGTTTTCCAAACCCCTTAGCGGGTTCAGAGGCTAGAGAATGTATGTTTCATGACTTTAGACACAACTGTTTCTCTTCCTCAGCTCCCCCATGGAGTCTGTGCTCTTCTACGCCATCACCACACTCCACAACCTGCTGCTGCACCAGGAGGGAGCTAAGATGGCCGTGCGTCTGGCCGATGGTCTGCAGAGGATGGTTCCCCTGCTGAAGAAGAGCAACCCCAAGTTCCTGGCCATTACCACAGACTGTCTGCAGCTGCTGTCATATGGAAACCAGGAGAGCAAGGTGTGTTTGAGAGACTGTCAGTTAAGTTTTGTGCAAGTGCATGTGATAAACTGGCTGGTACACTTCTGTGTCTACCAGCCAGTTGTGAGGACGTTGGCGTTCTTGTGTGTGCATGTGTTTTGTTTTGGGTGTGGCATGTGAACAGATATGTTCAGATGCTGGCACAGCGAGGGTATGGGTGTGGTTATTTGTTGAGAGTAGTAAAATGAGTCAGGATTAACAGCAGTTAATCTCCCTGGACGGGTCACGGCTTTGTTAGGATTGTGCATTGTGAGTGAAAGTTAATTTCCCGTTGAATAGCAGCACATAATCACACAGTCTCTTTGTTTAACAGCTGATCATCCTTGCCAACGGGGGTCCTGAGGGTCTTGTTCAAATCATGAGAAACAACAACTATGAGAAGCTGCTGTGGACCACAAGCCGTGTGCTCAAAGTTCTCTCTGTGTGCCCCAGCAACAAACCCGCCATTGTAGAAGCTGGTATGTATGTTTTCTGTGTCAGTGCACACCTGTGTGCACAAGGCAGTCATACAGGTGTGTCAGCTTTTTGTTACCTGAACTGTGATCTGTGTCTCCTTGGCAGCGCTTTTTATGAGATGTTGCTGAGAGCTGAGTGATTTTCCGTCTCTGTTCCCTGCAGGTGGGATGCAAGCTCTGGGTAAACACCTCACAGGCTCCAGCCAGCGTCTGATGCAGAACTGCCTGTGGACGCTAAGAAACCTGTCTGATGCTGCCACAAAGCAGGTCTACATTCGCTGCTTACATTTCCTCCCTTCCTTTCCAACATCTTAAATAATTCCCCACATGATTAACTCACAAGAAATCGATCTTCTTGCAGGAGGGTATGGACAGCCTGCTGCAGGTGCTGGTGACTCTGCTCAGCTCAGATGACCTCAACATGCTCACTTGCGCCACCGGCATCCTGTCGAACCTCACGTGCAACAACGCCCACAATAAAACTCTGGTCACCCAAAGCAATGGAGTCGAGGCGCTGATCCACGCCATATTGCGCGCTGGGGAGAAGGAAGATGTGACCGAACCCGCAGTTTGCGCTCTTCGCCACCTGACCTCTCGCCACCAGCAGGCCGAGGTGGCGCAGAACGCAGTGAGGAGACACTATGGCATCCCCGCCATCGTCAAGCTGCTCAACCAGCCCTACTACTGGCCCGTCGTCAAGGTAGACAGACGGAGTGAGGGATGAGGGTTGGTTCAGATTGGGGGAAAAGCATGCTCCTGCTAAAATGTGATGGTTTAAGGAAGATGGAGAGGGGGGGTTTAGACAGGAGAGCAGAGGTAGACTAAAAGTAGGTGGTTTGAGGGAACATAAGTGAAGGATTGTGAGTTTCTGGGCATTTTATTTGCTCCTGCCATGATTTAAATCGCTGTGGGCTCATTTTTCACTGCAATATAAAGTCCTGCACCTCTAAAGAAATAGCACAACCATGGCTAGAATCCGAGAGAACTAAAAAATTTATTCTGTGCAATATGACAGAGCATTAGTGATCATAAATAGAAAAAAAAAATTTGAATTTGTTTGATTCTTCATTTTACAAAAACTGGAAAAACCTCAATGTGTCCAACATTTTTCCAAGTGCCTACAGTTGATGGAAAAAACAGTGGCTCTACAAACTATATATATATATTACTACTGATATTTTTAATTAGTTTACATGCTTGTTTCCTATCTACTCTGTGTAAACACAGCCTGCAGTTCAATCCCGTTCATCCAAAAAGTCCCTGAATATTTGTCCCATGACTGTTGGTGGCAGTTACACCAGAATTTATGTAAAGACTAGGGACTGGACAGATGGACAAAGAAGATGTTGGGTAGGGCAGAGGGCCAGAGGTTCAGTCACCCTGAAAGAGCATGAAAAGCTCATGACAGCAGGAACAGTATGTTTTACAAGACCAGGCTTCAGAGAATAAAAACAGCAAGTTGTATTTCTAATGGAGACTACAGCTTGAGTTTGTGTGTGGTTGTCGTTTTACTTGCCGATCAATAGCAGAACTGTATCATGACTGTATCTTTGCCTCCTGAAGGCTGTGGTTGGCCTGATCCGTAACCTGGCGCTGTGCCCAGAGAACCAGGCCCCTCTGAGGGATGCAGGAGCGATTCCCCGCCTGGTCAACCTGCTGCTCAAAGCCCACCAGGACGCCCAGAAACACGACTCATCCAAACAGCAGGCGTACCAGGTACATGATGGGCTACTGTCAAAGGATGTTCAAGGGAAGTGTGGAAATCGGTAGAAATTCTGTGGAATGACATTTATCTTTATTCATGTTCAGGATGGAGTGAGGATGGAGGAGATTGTTGAGGGCTGCACAGGAGCTCTGCACATCCTGGCCAGAGATCCCGTCAACAGAGCAGAGATCGCCAACCTTCAGACCATTCCTCTGTTCGTCCAGGTAACACACACCTCCTCATCTTGATATTTAACCTTTACGTTGTTTTTTTTTACTAATTTTCTTCCTTTTTTTCTGCAGCTGCTCTACTCTCCAGTGGACAACGTGAAGCGCGTGGCAGCAGGCGTCCTGTGTGAGCTGGCCCTGGACAAACAGTCCGCCGAGCTCATCGACCAAGAGGGCGCGTCAGCTCCACTGATGGAGCTGCTGCACTCCAACAACGAGGGCATCGGTAGGACACTGAGATAATGCACTGCGATTAGCTTACCGTAAAGTAGCATTTAGTCATAGGTGGAAAGCAACAAAGTCAATTTACTCAAGTGCTGTACTTGCTGTAAGTGCAGCTTCCACATCCTTACATTGAACATGACTATGTCCTTTTTATGAGATGGTATATTTTTGCTCCACAACCTTCATAATGACATATTGCAACCTATATTTGAAGATGATCACAATGTGCTCACATGATGGGGCCCAATTTTATGGTTTGAACGTCCTATGTGGGTAGTTAAACTGCCCAAAAGAAGTTTTCAAAATAACCTTTTCAGCTAATTTTAACATTCTTTGTTTAAATCATCAGGCTTAGCTGGAAGTGTCTTACTTGTACTTAGGTTGCATTTACACGTAATCACAGAATTAGACGAGGCACATCAACCAACATAAGCAGAGATATACAGCCCATAAGTATTTGGACAGTTACAAAATGTTTCTAGCTGTTTGTGGTTCCAGTGTTAATTCAGGCAAAAAGGAGCTATGAGTTGATCGAGAGTTGCCATCTAGATGGTCTTGCGTAGTCAGACTGTTCTCCACATCGCTTTGGCAGCACTGAAGAATGTTCTGACTGCACAACACTATTATTCTGCTATGGGGGGGGGGACTCTGGCTTGTTCATATTCCTTTAAACTACAGCTGAACAATTTGGGGAAAATATACTAATTGCGATTTTTCTGAGAGATATCGTGACTTGATTTTTAATATTATTTTTAAAAACTTCTGTTCAGTATCTACTGTGTAACCGGTTTAAAATATGATGCAGCTTTACCACATTACACACCATCAAGAGTGTGATTATCACACAATGATGAATTCGTAAAATGATTGACACGACAGTTTAAACCCTGGCTCAGACGTGCTATAAAATATACGAGGTGTGGCTGTACAATAATGACACTGGGCTTATGTCAGTGGAACCACATGCCTGTGCATGCCCGAACTATGTAGAATATACCAATCAATGGGAACACAAAAACAACCCCTGACAGTTTAAATTTGCTCAAATTAAATAAAACAGAATTATTCTATAGCCACAGCTTGTGTACTCTAAATTGCAGCCTTTGTGTTGTTTCTAGTAGCAACTTAGATTTGAAATTGATGAACTGAGCCCAGGATGCAGTGATGGTGCATCCTGGGCTGGGATGGTGCAACCTCCAGGATGTAGGCGCATGTGTCTTTGTCAACAAGGAGCCTTCATGACCAAAACCTCAGAAGATTAAACCTCAAAAACAGAAAAGCAAGGCTGTAGTTGGCAAAAACATACAGAAATAAACTGGAAGAGTTGCGGAGCAAAGTTCTATAGACTGATGACACAACAAGCTGCAGTGAAGACCAGGGAAGATACAAAGCATCTGCTGATGGTTGTGGGTTTAAAACGTCAGGCCGTCACTGAGTGCAATGAATTTTAATTAAAATTACTTTGTTTTACTTCTCGCACCAAAGATCCCTGAACTTTGGGCTCTGTGTTAAGAGGACTGCAAATCCCACACAGTTCTTTCTAAACCTGAAACCCCAAAACATTAAAGTTCAGACTGGAACTGGAATGTCTCATTTTATTTTAAATTAGGTCTAAAGAACAAAAAATATGTAGCTGTCCAGATGGTCTGGGCTGTATGTAATACCAGATATTATGCTTTTAAAGTTTTATAGTTACTGCTGACATTGACAGGGTTCATACTGTATATTTTAACTACCTGACCTTTAAAACTTAAACCTCTGGAGGTTTCCTGTGCAATCCACAGTCAATATATCCACACGATACAACATTCCTAAACTTTTAAGACTTTTTTATTGTACGTTGCTGAATGTTTGCCGATTCTTTGCCCCTCAGCTACTTACGCTGCAGCCGTGCTCTTCCGCATCTCTGAGGACAAAAACTCCGACTACAAGAAGCGAGTATCCGTGGAGCTCACACACTCTCTGTTCAAACACGACCCGGCTGCCTGGGAGATGGTGAGTTTGTGGCACCCTCTGCTGCCGGCACCTCACAAATGAAAATTCATATAGATTCACAGATGTCTTTATTTGCTCCAACCCTTTGGGTTTTAGATCAAAACACATCCCAGCACTGTTACAGACTGCGGATTGCAGTTTTAATGCACATTATCTGATGATAAGAGAATGCTGTTTCATTATGTAATTTTAAGTAATACCATAAGTGCTATTTATAAGCTTTTCTATATAAAAGTGTTGATTTTATCTGACCTCTGTCCTCCTGTGACCTCCCTGCAGGCCCACAACACTGTCCCCATGGATGGACCTTATGCAGATGGTGAGTAACTGTGGCTGAAATGTGCACATGCAGCACATTCCTCAGCAGTGGGTCACTCCACCACAGGGAGCAACCACAGCATTAACGTGTTAGCAGGTGTCCTCCCTGCTGCTGCCTACAAATTCCATGTACTTCCATCATTTAGTAGCTGCAGGAGTTTCTGGCTAACAGAAAAATACATGGTTACTTATTATTATCCCTGTGAATGCCAAGCAGTTTCTGTGCATTGTTGCTCACATTTTTACTCACTGTGGGCCCATTTTTCACTGGAATATAAAGTGCACCTTTTATGGAGACAGCACAACCGTGGTTAGAAGTAGCAGTAACTCGAAAATGTCTTTAGTGCAGCATGACAAAGTTATAATCATAAAAAAGAAACAATGAAAGTTGAATTTCTTTGATTTTTTTTTTTTTTCAAAAATGGAGAGTGCCCACAGCTTCAGCCTCCTCCAGATCTGTGTTCTTTGTTTTTGTACATTTTGTCTTCTGCTCTTTTTATCTCCAAGCAAGTTAAATGGAACCAACTTTTCATTGTATCCAACTGCATATAATGAAATACTTTTTAAGCTTTTAATTTTTCTTCCGGACACATAATTTCCTATTCATCACTGCCAAGTTGATGTCTAAAAGGTTTTGTTTAAATCAAGCTCCTTCCTGGTGTTTCATTATCTGTGGATGTATCTTTTCCCTAATCTCTGTCCTTTCCTTCACATGCCTTTTCTTCCTTTTATGGCCGTGGTATTTTCTGTCTCCGAGCAGCAAGATTAACAAAAAAAAAGAAAAAAAGAAATAATAAGCTGCTCTTCTCTCTGTGATCAGCTTTCCTAAAATGTACTGAAGGATTTCCACTTTTTCTGTGTTCACTTTAATGACAATAGCAGTAAATAAGTGACAGTAAATGACATGTTGTCTGTTGAAAAATCAAATGTTGTAATCTGTTGCAGAGCTAGACGCTGGTTTCCAAGGCTACGCAGGATATCCAGGTGACATGGTCATGGACGGCATGGATGGAAATATGATGCATGATGATTACCCACCCAGCATGGCTTACGAAAGACAAGCTTACAACGAGCCTTATTAAAGGTCAGTACTGTTAAAGATGTAAGATTTTAAAACTCAGAAATTCTTCACTGATCTGCCCCATCAGGACTTCAAGGACAGTGTAGCCTTAAAACAACCCTTTGACTGTTATTGCAGTTCAGTTAAAATGCTGTTTTCAGCTTTATTCAACAAGTGTACATCAGATACACAACAACAGTTCAATGTAAATATGACATATGATATTAGTATAAATGATTAAATAAATTGAGGCGGTGAAAGATTCATATATGATAAAAAAGTAACAAGAAAATAAAGTTTGAAATAGATTTTTCAGCTTGCAGGTGGGTAAAAATAAAAACAGAAATGTATCTGTTCTTAATATACATTTAGCTTTTGTTGTCTTGTATAAGATTAAGTCATGAACCTAAGTCAATCAAACCAAAATGAGTGGCAACATTAGTGGCATTTAAAATTAATTCAAATTTTAAAATGTAATAGTTTTTTTTAAAGAATTGTATTTTTTATTTCAGCAGAAAATATCAGGAGTTACTGTATTTACAGCCACATAAACAGAAATGATAACATTTTACAGGACTCGCATTAAAAATGATGACTTGAGACAATATTTTTGTGATTTTATGACACTGTAATGCACTCAAATTTTCTATGTATTTATGTATTGTACTGTTGCCTGTCTTGTTGATGCTCTTCTGCTCTTCTTAAAAGAGATTGCTAATCTTAGTGACACTTCCCTGGTTAT
>OMNN01098171.1:9561-99050 GCA_900302755.1 Chromis chromis
AGCTGTGCAGAGGAGAAGACCTAAATTAGCAGTGTTTGCCTGTAGCCTGCAGCATTTGATAGATAGATAGATAGATAGATAGATAGATAGATAGATAGATAGATAGATAGATAGATAGATAGAGAGTAAATGAATTCAGTAGAAAAGAGGGCAACTCGGATGAACTTTTAATTTAGTCTCAAATAAATCAGCTTAACAAAATCCAAACATCGTCAACATGGCCACACGTCTCATCTAATCTACATGTATTTAATCTGCACAGACAAGATTAATTTCACATCTGTCAAAGTGGAGGGGGTTCATGTGGCACTAAGGCATTGTTTGGAAGACAGAACATTCAAGATGAAATTAATTTAATGCACCAAAGCCAGAGGAAGCGATCCAGGCCAAAATCAACACTGCTGGAGGAATAGTGCACGACTCAGAAATGTAACTGGGCAGCTGAAGTTCTCATTTTGCTTGTTGTATATAAATACATAACCACATTTGAAAACATTTTAATTACCCTCCTGCTTTGAGAAAGGTTAAGGGAATAGTTTGACATTTGGGGGAATTTGCCAATTATCCTTTTCCTGTGAGAGACAGAGATTGATGAGAAGATGGATACTGCACATTTGTATGTTAACACTGTAAAACATAACATATTAATTTAGTCAAATCAACTTATCTTTTCTAGTTTATTTAATACAAATGTATACGTTTTGCTAATTTGTAGTTAACTGAATTGTAAATGTTTTTTATTATTATTTTCAAACCAATTTTAAAAACAAGGGTCCTTATATTTTGAGTCAATTTGACTTAAAATATGAGTTGAATGAATGAAGAGCTGCGAGTTCACTCAACTCATTAAATTAAGTTTATAAGAAACAAAACTAGCGTAGCAGACATCCCAGGATGTTGTGCCTGTCTGGAGACTCTTGGTTTTTGTATTTTAAGAAGACACACATGGTGGAAACTTGCTGTGTGCTTGTTGCTTTTCATATAGTCAAATCCCTTCTAGCCATGATAAAAGTTAGTGCTGAATTCAGTCCCTAGATTGATCATTTGTGAGCAGCCTCACAGATTGTTTTTGTATTTACTCCAGTCAAAAAACAAAAAAATTTAAATTAAAGTAAGTCTGTAAACACCATATCTTCATAACTAGCTGATTAAACTTAATATCTTGAGGTTATTGAACTTAATTTCTCAGGTTAAGTTAATTTAACTCAGCTAGTTTTACACTTTCAAAACTCATAGAATGACTTAGAACTAATTAATCAAACAAATTACATTTAACTCACATTTTCAAAGCAGCAGAGGAACTTGTGTCTCTAAACTGAAAGAACTTTCCACTGTTCTTTCCACTTTATGCAGCTAATGCTAGCAGATTCAAGACAGCTTAACTAAAGCTAAAGCTGTCTTGAATCTCTCTGGGGGTACCAACATCTGCCGAGAAGCTCCTCTGAAGCTCACTAATTAACTCATAATATCTTTTATATATTCTTTTTTGTTAATTTAATCTGAAACAAAAGTGTTCATTAAATATACAGTCGTGAAAAAATTAGGACACCCCATTAAATATTCAGTTCTTTATTAAGAAACATTCACTTTTCAACGTCTAATCTTGTTTTTATTTATGTCTGGAAAAGGAAGTGATTTAATTGCAGGTAAACAACAAAAAATTACCTTGTTTTACTCAATAAACAAAAGATATCAACAAAAATGCATATTCTATCTGAGGAAAAAGTTAGGACACCCTACCCCCTAATAGCTAGTTTTACCCCCTTTGGCTGAAATAACTTCAGTGAGACGCTTCTTGTAGCATCTACCAGTCTCTGACATCAGTCTGAGGAAAGTTTGCCCCACTCCTCTAGACAGAATTCTTTCAGCTGTGAGATGTTTGAGGGCTTTCTTGCATGTGCAGCCCGTTTCAAGTTACCCCACGGCATTTCAATGGGATTCAGGTCTGGGCTTTGACTCTGCCATTCCAGGTCTCTCCATTTTTTTTGTTTTTAAATGTGTATTTTTCAGTTTTAATTGTTGCCTCCACCAAGCGGAGGTTATGTTTTTGCCAAAGTTTATCTTTATGTTTGCTTGTTTTTTGTTAGGAGACTAACTTCAAAAGTTATGAACGAATTTTAATGAAATTTTCAGAAAATGTTGATAATGGGACAAGGAACAGGTGATTACAGGTTGGTGATGTTCTGGATTACCATCTGGATCCAGGAATTTTTTTGTCAAAATCACCATAAGGGTGGATCCTCATAGGGGTGAGCTGCTTGGCGGAGGTCTGTGCTCTCTGAGTGCTTTTCTAGTTTAGTTATATTACTTCTATCTCTCAGTATTGTTAAAATTGATATTAAATGTCCATATGTCTAAATATGGAGATTATAACACACAGGCTGTCATAGGGTGTCCTAACTTTTTCACATGACTGTAAACAGAAGAACCAGCAGACAATTACCTTAGCTTAGCTTAGCTTAGCTTAGCATAGAAACTGAAGCAGTGGGAACAGCTAGCTAAAAATAAGTTTTTAAAATGTCAGTCTACCACAACTTTATTTAATTTCTGTTAAAAATAAACAAAAATACCAAAAAAATTTAATGTGTACATATAGCAGGCAAAATGTGCATGAAGAAGCGTGCTACATATACACAATCCCATGTTATCATGTTATTTAAACCCGTTCTGAAACTGTAACTACCCTTGAATATCAGTCTGTCAACCGTAACAGTGTGCGTATTGTTTTCACCTTCACCTGTTTAGGGGTTACAGTGTATTATTGATTTATTTAAAGGAGAGCGAGGTCAGGCTTATCTTGATGTACTGTAGGTTAATTGATGATCATATTAACACAACAAAATGGCAATAAAACACCCAATAAGTCTCGTGATGGAGGCTGTGGTGTTGTTGACACTGCAGCTATTCTGGGTGGGCTCACTACTGTCCATAAGTTTATTTATGTGACGTTTCCCTGACCATTCAGTGAAACAGGCTACTGGTCAGTCCCAATACAAGTTTCTTTATTCCTTTAACCTCACATTGTGTTTAGTCGATAAGCGAGATAAGAGACCGTGGTCAGATTGATCTGACAGCAACTGCAGCTCAGACATGATCTCTCACCCACGGTCTTGATAGAGTGGAGCAGTGATATGGAAAAGGAAAAAAAAAAACAATGGCCAAAACAATGATGAATGCTTTTGTGATTTACTGTATGCAATAGATGTAGCAATGCTCTCAAACCCAATTCTTTTTTCTCTTTTTTCAAAGGCACTGGATATTGTCGCTGTCTGCTGTTGCTGCAGTGGATTATGCACTTGTGTTCGACAGGAACGTCTGGATGTTGACTGCTGCTCACATACCAAATTGCCCAGACAAGGCTTGAATTTTGCACTCAACTTGCACATTTTGATTCGGAGAACATGTAAAGTCTTCCTAGATTGTGCCTGCCCATCCGTCTAACCTCTCTGTAATGCTTTTGTAACACTATTCTTTGCAAGCTGCATAATAATAGTGTTAACATCCGCAGCATTTCCAAGATGGATTACCTGATTTCAGCACAGCAGGTTTCATCTGCATACATTATATTTCTCTCTCAGTGTTTCTGCATGCATCTTGTCGTTTTATTTTCCTTGATGCATTGCCAGTGTAGTGGCTCATTTGCTCGAGGCGTGATCATTCAAATTATGTTTTGACAAGACAGACTTAATGTGATCATTACTCTAATGGCTTTTATGAGTATGCCCTGATGTCCCTTTTCTGCAGTAAACTTCAATAGGTCCGTGTCTCAGTTTACCTTTGCTGCACAGGACAGTGTTTAGTATCATTGTTGTATTGGAACTGATGGTTCCTGTGCTGGACAACATGACCCCACCTCCTCTGACACAGAACTGCTCCAACTGCAGCCATGCATTAGTCCCAGAGCTCAATATGGTCAAAGCTGTGGTTCTGGGCCTGGTCCTTGGTGTCTTGATCGTGTTCGGAATTGTGGGAAACATCCTGGTAATCCTCTCCGTTGTTTGTCATCGGCACCTGCGGACGGTCACGCATTATTTTATAGTTAATCTGGCAGTGGCAGATTTGATGCTTAGCTCCACTGTACTACCCTTCTCTGCCATTTTCGAGATCTTGGATCGCTGGGTGTTTGGACGGGTCTTTTGTAATGTTTGGGCAGCTGTGGACGTGCTCTGCTGCACGGCCTCTATCATGAGTCTCTGTGTGATCTCTGTGGACCGTTACATTGGAGTCAGTTACCCTCTTCGTTACCCAGCTATAGTGACAAAACGCAGAGCTCTGCTGGCAGTGATGCTGCTGTGGGTGCTGTCTATCATCATATCTATTGGACCTTTGTTTGGTTGGAAAGAACCGGCACCAGAGGACGAATCCATCTGCAAGATCACAGAGGAGCCGGCCTACGCCATCTTCTCTGCTGTGGGCTCCTTCTATCTCCCTCTGGCCATCATACTGGCCATGTACTGTCGAGTGTATGTGGTAGCTCACAGAGAGAGCCGAGGACTGAAAGAGGGCCACAAGACGGAGAAGTCGGACTCAGAGCAGGTGATACTCAGGATGCACCGAGGCAACACGACTGTATCGGAGGACGAGGCCCTTCGCAGTCGCACACATTTTGCCCTGCGACTGCTCAAGTTCTCCCGAGAGAAGAAGGCTGCCAAGACCTTGGGCATTGTGGTTGGCTGTTTTGTGTTGTGCTGGCTCCCATTTTTCCTGGTGCTACCCATTGGTGAGTATTATTGGGTTTATCTTGCTCTTGATTCCTAATTTTGTGAGGCAGATGTTGTCCAAGACTATTTGTCTGGGTAGAGCAACAATTGTGAAAGAAATCAACTCAGACAGACAATATCATTTTGATCAATGAAATTCCTCCCCAGGTATTAATTAAACTCCTAAAAGCTCATCTCTCTGTATCAAAGTTACATATTTAGAGTTTTTTCTGTGAAAATAATCCCCTCCTGCCTTAAAATGGTTTAAGTGTACCTCTACACCAATTCCTCCATCTAGAATGTGCGGCTCATAGGCTGTATATAAAAGATGGGCATAGCCTCTGGGTCTGAAAAGTGGAGCCAATGCAGTGTCTTAAACCTACATTTTTTCTAACAGCCAGTAGGGGACGACTCCTGTAGTTGCAAAAAGGAGTCTGACTGTATATACGTCTATAAGGGAGTTACCCTACTTTTTTCTCAATTTGCTACCTCAGTAAACATTTTTCTAATGAGTTTATGGTCTAAATCACTTCTTTCAAGACTGAATACAGCATGATGTTCAGTTTGCATATTGTTGTCCAAGCTAGAGTCAAAAAGATGACAAAGCTGGGTGACATGTCACTACCTTATTACCATGTGTAGTGTCCTTGAGGTTTCAGTCAGATCCACCAGTGACTCATAACATCCGGTTTCAGATGACTAAGATGGTGATGATCAAATGCCAAACTCAAGTTTTCAAAATAGTAGTCCATAAACCGAAGGGTGATGTCACAGTCACTACATCTATCTTCATATACAGTCTGTGGTGTGGATCTCTAAAGTCTATAAAGTGTTTCATGGGACTTCTTTGGTTGCTGTAACCTTCTAGAGATTTAGATTTTGCTACCTGAGCTATATCCCCCTGTTTTCAGTTTGTTTGGTAAATTAAGTTGAGCTTACAGTGTCCTGGCACTGGCTTTATATTGGAAAAAACATATACGAGAGGAGTATTTTCCTTGAACTCTGTGTAACAGAGAAAATTAGAGTATTTCCCAGAAGCACAGGCAGTCGATTTTTTTTTTTGTGCTCTTTACCATCTTTATTCAATAAGTTAATTATACAAAATAAAAACATTTGCTCACCTACATTTACACATGAGTCAGACCACTTTCAGAGAGCTATTTAACTTCTGCATTACTTAGTTTTACAGTTCCATTCATCGATTTATTCCTCTGGCAGGCTTTTAAGTGCTGGCAAATTAAAAAGTTAGATCATGTTAATTGAATTGCTCCTTTGTGGGATCACACACTGAATATACAAGCATTCAGACAAGCCTCGTGGCCTCTTGAGCAGCGTAGTAAATGCTTTGACTCGACCAGAAGATGCTCTATAAATAGGCTTTATAAATCTTTCAGATGGCTGACATCCTCCAGTGCTCCCCTGTCTGTAAACAAAAGCACTGAATTTTGGTCCAACATATATTTCAAACCTTTGAATGACATGTCAAGTCATTTCTCTTGTTCCTGCTTCATCTCTCGCTTGTGACTCACTTCATCACAATGACAGTCCTTTTTATGACAGATAAAGCTATCACACTGGTGTCAGACCTTGTATGATGTTACCTTCAAGAGCAACCAGCTTCATGAAGACAAACCTGATGGGAAGTAATCACATTGCTTGCTAGCCTTGTGTGCACTATATATGTGCTGTTGTCAATATGGAGGGAATGTGAGGCCGAAATCTGAACCATATTGAAAAAGCCTCACAAATCAGCAGGGTTTTTATTTATTCCATGCTCTCATGCTTGTAAATATAGCCGCTACCATTCGGTTGAGTACTTTCCTGACTGGGAAATGAGGAAAAGCCTCAGCTTACCAGTGCTCCCTTGCTTATACTGGTGTTGCTGTGTAGACCACTGCCACAGTCTGTGTGCAATAATAGCTTTAGCAATGAATCACCTAGCAGGGGTCTAGATTGACATGTAGAGCTGGATAACTCATGAGTGTCTGATTTTGTTTTTTTTGGAGTAAACACTACTCTGTCATTGGAGAAAAATAAAATGGAGGACGTTGATCATGTCAATAATCTAAAAAAGGTTAATTATCAGGCTCTAGGCTATTTATGGCTTGTCCTCCTCTGTCCTTGACATTTCACAAGTCCTTCTCGGGGGCTATAAGGAAGTGTAAAGCATGCTAATTTAAAGGATAACCCCATAGAGTGCCCTTGTGGCATAAGGTGTCAAGACATTGACCATGAACTGGAATCTCTCCAGTTCAAGTCTAGCTGGGGCTCTTTGTTGTGTTTGCCTCTTACCATCACTCTTCCATCAACACCTAAAGTTTGAAGTCAAGGTGTGGTCTGGTATGTAACAGTGATGTAATGACAGGAGGTTTGCTGGGAGTCTTGGCTAGTGTTCAGTTTTCATTTAAAGCTGCACAGATCAACATTTTTAATTGAACTATGGATTAAATGACTATGTGTCATCGGAAATGTGTTGCTCGTAGTGACCATAGGCTGTATGTAAAAGATGGACATTCACAGTTCAGGTCAATACAATGTCTTCAATCTGCATTCTTTCTCATAGTCAACAGGGGGCGACTCATCTGATTGCAAAAAGAAGTCTGATTTTATCGAAATCAATACTCAAATGAACCCACTACTCACTTGATTTGTTACCTCAGTACAAAAAAAAATCTCATGAGTTTATGGCGTCAAACAGTAGTCTCAAGTTCCTTTAATAGTGCATGAAGTTCATTTAGTAAATTATGCTCCCATTTAGAGTAAAATGGACAATAAAGTAGGATTATGCTCTAGGGCATGGCTACCTTGTAATGATGGATAATATTCATTGACATTTTCCCATATCCATAGCTCATCTTTTTTTTTTCCAGCACTAAACTGTTTTGAATTTTTATTTTTTATTTTTTTAAAGGGAGCATTTTGCAGCTAAAGAGCGTATAAGATATGCAGGAGTTGGTGAAAACTAAGACAGATTTAAAGGAAGAGTCAATGTTTTGCTGTCCTCAAACACAACTCCAAATCAGGACTTTCACAGTATCATGGCCAAAATAATTCACAGTAACAACATAGTAAAAAATGGTATCAATTGAATTAATCGGGTTTTTTTGTGTGTGTGTTTCATCAAATGGATATGAAATACAAGTTCAGGGAGGTGGACAGAGAGTCTGTAACCGTACTGTATCATGTTCCTATGTTAGAGTTTCAAACGATACTTATTGGTGCTGGATTATTTATAACATTATCATAAGTGTATTATTAACATGATATTAATATTTGAATTTTTAATAACATCATTGATACTGGTGTATCGGTATATACCTCTGCTTCAAATGCAAAATGTTCCTCCATTTTTTCAGGATTAGTGACTTTAAAGGGTCATTATTTGTTACCTCCGCCAAGCATGAAGCGCGAAGTGGCGGGGGTTATGTTTTTGCCTGCGTTTGTCTGTCTGTTTGTCTGTTTGTCCATTTGTTTGTTTGTTAGCAAGATAACTTGAAAAGTTATGAACGGATTTTGATGAAATTTTCAGGAAATGTTGATAATGTGACAAGGAACAGGTGATTACATTTTAATGTTGCGTTTTCTATCGCTCCAAATGTTCAAAAATCAAATATTGCCGCTTTAAATGAATTTAACACCACTATGTTCTTAGATGTTTTAATACCTGTGACACTGAAAGTTCTATTTTATGTTGGTAGCACTTGAATTGGTTCAATGATGTAAATTGTGCAGCAAATGCCCTTCCTCCCTGTTCTTTCTTTTTGTCTCTCCCAGAGTTGACATTTCGTTATTGTTTGGTAAAAACCTTGTAGCTCAGCAACTATGAAAAGCAGCCTTTGTTGCAAACCGACCACATGTTATGCAACAGTTTTTGAAGGGGTTCACTTAACTTTCTCAGGCCAAAATATGTTGTGGCTTAATTGCAAAAATTGGAATCACACACCCACTGATGCTTCATTGATTTGAGACAACAAAACATTTATCTAACAGCTGCAATACCCTTCTATTTTTGCTCAAGAAATGAATCTATCAGGGGTACTGGCAATAATACAATTGTTCTTTTGGCGCAGCTGGGGATGAAACGTATGAGCTGTACAGGCAGGCACAAAATCATTTTCCTTCAAAACTCTCTCCTCCTTTTTTTTCTATCCATCTCTGTATCACAGTCTCATTTTTCCGAAGCTCACATTTAACCGTCTGCAACAGCTTCCCCAATAAAGCATTTCACAAGACAGCTTTTCCCTATCTACCCCCTGAAAATAGATGGTAGCTAGATTGATATATTGTATCCCCACAAGAAGTCAGCCATTTAATTATTTTAATGTTTCACTGGCAGTCGCTGAATATGTGAAGAGTCACTAACACTTGCGGCGAACAGGCCCTGCATGTAATGTTCCCGTTAAGGCATTACGCTTGCTTCTTCGTTAAAGATCCCACTCACAGTCTCTCCCATGAATGGTTTCGCTAATCAAAAGCAGCACCGTTTATGACAGCAATTTTAATAAAATCTTTAACCTTGATGCTAAGTAGGGAACTTAATACTCAGTGGAAACAGGATAAAACAGTTAGAGATAAAGTGTTTAAAGTAGTTATAAATAAGTGCAATGATATGATTCTCTCAGCGTATAAAAACAGCCTCTGATGGAACTGACACCAGAACAAGTAACCACCACTTTAAAAACTGTATCCTTTAGCTATGCTATCAGCATGGCTCGAGGCAGTGTTGGTCAGTTTACCACTTCGGTCAATGGCTGGTGGATGAGCTGTCAGAAATTGTACCCAGAGGATGAATCCGGGTGATGCACAGATTTTTTTTCCTCCAGTGTCCCCGGCAAGCCTTTCTCTCATTCTTATTAGTGGAATAGCTTCATGTCTATTTGATGGACTGGCACAAACATTCATGCAGACAATCATACTCCCCAAAGGATGGATCCCAGTGGTTCCCTGACTTTTCATTTAGTGCCATCATAAGTGAAATATCTTGACAAGTATTGGATGGGCTGTTGTGAAATGTGCTACATATATTCAGTTGCCCTTGAGGAAGCGTCATAGACTGTACATAAAGATGAACAGACCCTCCTCTACAGTTGTAATGAATAGAGGAACCAGCTATAGAAACCAAAACATTTTTTGTACCAGGCTGTAAATATGTTTATTTCTACTCTAAAGTTGGGCATTTTACCATGGGGGCTTTGGGGATTGAGTCACTTTTCGAGTCAGTCTCATCATCATCATCATCCACCCAAGTCTGCAAGGGTCAACACAAAAGTTACAACACAGGGTTTGCAAGTGCACCAACTCCACATGCACACACAGTAAAGCAAATGGTGCTTGAAATAAATGCCTGTTCTCAGTCATCAAAGCCTTTTTAATTAATCAATAAAGAGTTGTAACTGAGGTAGTTGCTTTGATTTGTACACGCTTTCAATCAACAAACAATTAGGAAGTCATAAATTCTCCAGAAATCCCGTGCTATGTCCGCTTAGTGTCCAGAACAACTCAGGAATTATCACATTGATGCAGTGTTATAGTGCAATCTGTAACTAGCTGCTAGCCTGTCAAAAATGCAAGGTCACAGCCAGCCTTGCAGAAACACCCAAGGGAGCGCAGTGTCTTTTTCTATGTTCGATATGAGGGACAGTGTGATGTGTATCTAGTGTAGCATGAATAGAGCTGCATGTGCAGTCTGCTATCCGCTGTCCGCTTTCAAAGTAGGCACTGGTCATGTGTAGTCAGATTTTTGTGGCAAACTTGCAGTGGACTTTTGGCTAGTTTTGTGGAAAGTTCAGTCCAACCCATTTCGTTTACCCACTGTATCGTTCACAAAGTCACAGTGGGGCTGGAGCCTATATGTTTGTTGCACATTTGCTGCAAACAGCAAACATTCCAGCAAACCTGCCAGAGGTTTTCTACAAAGTTAGTCAGAAGTCCAATGCAAACCTGCCACAGATTTGATTTGCATGTGAAAATATGACCTTACTACAAATTTGCAGCAACATTGCCAAAGGTTAACTGTAACTGTCTGCCTGAAACCATCATTGCCACCAATCTATGGCAAACATAAAGTGATATAAACTGACATGTTTGCCACTAATGGCAAACCCGAAGGTTATTTGAATTTTAGTACTAACATACTTTGGTGGCAAACCACCAGTTAACATGTAACAAGTGGCAAACTTGTCCTTCTTGCCAGAATGTTGCTACAAATCTGCCTCAAACGTTTTGCTTTTGTAAGGGTTTGCATGGCTGTAGATGCCTTCAGAAACTGTACATTTCATTTGGGATTTTGTTGTTTCTTCTGCTGATATTTGTATCTGATGTCGCTACAGGTTCCATTTTCCCTGCATACAGACCTTCAGACACCGTCTTCAAGATCACCTTCTGGCTTGGTTACTTCAACAGTTGCATCAACCCTATCATCTACCCATGCTCCAACCAGGAGTTTAAGAAAGCTTTCCAGAGTTTACTTGGAGTTCACTGTTTGAGAACAACTCCCAGACCACATCATCATCATCATCTGGGTTCAGGTCAGAGTCAACCGCAAGGCCACAACCAGGGCCTCACTCTGAGCCTGGACAGCAGGGGGCCTCCCAGCCGACTCAGCCCCTCCTCATCTATGGCCCTGTCTAGAACCCCTTCCTCCAGGGACAGCAGAGAATGGAGGGCCTTCCCTGAAGGTCCCACTAGCGGATCTGGACCAGCCGAAACCAGCAGAACTAAAGTGGCCAAACTCTGCAACAAAAGCTTCCACCGGACCTGCTGCTGCATCCCCAGTGCTGGGACTCCCCCGCAGGAGTCCAGCTGCTCCCAGCCCCCTCCTATCGGAAACCTTCCCACCATTAAAATCCACCAACTGTCCCTGTCGGAAAAAGGAGAGCCTGTATAACCACAGTAATCCTTGATGCATTTGTTATGACTCCCCTTCCAAGGTCACATGAGAATATATTTCCTTTTGCTCTGTAAACAATACAAAGAATGGGTGGTGATGAAACTGTGTCTGCTTTGAAATTTAAATTTTAAATATCTCAGCTTTGATATCTTGACTTTTCTTGGATATAAGATTGTCAAAATCCTAAACACTATATTTTACCCTTTAAGATACTTTCTAAACACTGCAGAGTAAAGCTTTGAAGAGATGGAAATAAGGCAAGGGTCACATTTTGGAAAAGTGCAGAGATAAGATTGGGAAGCACTCCCCTGAAGTGGACCAAAAGAATCTAAATGTTTACATATTTTATATCACAGAAGAGCAGCTTAAATGTGCTTAACGAGTATAAATATAAAGGTTTTATATATTGCATGATATCAACAATCATTTGAGAAATGCCGGTGCTCCTGTTGTCTCCAAAGTTTGCCTACTGCTGTTCCTGTAGTGAAAATGTTGTTTGTGTACTGCTCTGTACACAGTGAAAAACCAAGGGACCTCGCGTATTTCTGTGTCACATACAATAAATTTGTATGACATATTCCTAACAAGGGATTCATTTTGGACCTTTGTTGTTATTTCTTTGCTTTGTTCCTTTTTCTTGGGCTGATTTACTAAATATAAAGCCCCCTCAAAACATCTAGTTCATCACATTCCCACAATTTCATGTACCTCTGAGCAGTGCCAGATGGATGTCTTAATATACTTCTGTGGAATTTTAACTGACCTTGTGGCTGCTGGCCTCAATCCTGACCTGCCCCCAAGCTGCTTAAAAAATCCACCAGATTTAGAGATGTCACGATAAGTCATATGCAGTCTGAGACATTCTTCTCTCAGGCCGTGCTCCTTGTGTTTTTGTCTTTTTTAGTTACCATCCACAGAGGAAGCACACAGTCTCCAACTCTGCCTTTGTAAGTTCTTCAGTGTGAGTGCTGTTTACTATATTGCAAAGGGGAAGTTTTTAGTGCGAGTTCAAGATTGCAAAGTGTCTCTGTTTACGCAGAGGCATCAAAGGGCAAGAGGACAACCTCTGCCAACGCTATCGATTTATTTTCTCCTGGCTACTCCCTCCGTACCAGCGAGATGCACTTCTGATGTCAGTGTGAGGAGGAAGCGATGCAGTCGGCATCGTTAAAGCCAATCTGCCCCTCTCTGTGTCAAGTGCAGTCATGGAAGTGGAGTCGACAGCTTTCCCGCAAGGGAGGGACCCGGCAGTGCAGTGAGAGTGCAGGTCCGTGTCCGCGTTGTCATTGACTGGTACGTCTGTGAACCTGTAAATCACACCATATCTGCGCAGATGCCGTTTGGAAAAGAGCCACCAGCTCCAGTAATAAACTACAGATGGTACAGATGACCTAATTCACTCCTCCCCCTATTATCTTCCTTTGTAGACAGTGGTGGCCAGCAAATACCTGTGCGCACTGCTATATAAAGATATATCATCTTCCAAATGCAATAGCTGTAATGAATACCATAATTAGATCTCCAGAGCCTCTCCAGAGTCAGATACAGAGAGTGGAAGAGAGGAGCAGCACTCCTCCTGTTTTTATCCAGCAGCCTCATTTTATGTATTCATGTTGAAATTTATCGATAAGCATACAATCTATATTTTCCCAGCGCATTTGTTCTGATAGATGCAGACTACAGAGCCCACAATCATTGATTCTAAGCAGGAATACATTTATTGCTTCATGTCTCTATTAATATGGATGATACTTTGGTCATGACAGATCAATGCTGGGAGGGACTGTGGTCCTATAATAGCCCTCTGTGTTTCACCACATTGAATGCATAGCAAGTGCTGCTTGTGACTCATGCTTGCACCCCCCCACCCCCCAAGAGGGCTTAGCTTTGTAAACTCTTCCTGATGCTTTTTTTTTTCTTTTCTTAAGCTCTCATCAGTGGGTTGAAGATGTTGACATTATAGGATTCCCCTCTCCGGTTTAATCAGTGCGCTCATCATGCTAAGTCCTAATTGGACAACTGTCAAACAGCCAGGGGGCTCCTCTCCAACTAATCACAGAACTTTTGTTGATGTGTGCACTCAGTGTGACGTAGAAGTTGTCTTGTTCACTTCGTTTTACTGGAGGCATCCCTGTGGGTGAAGAGTCTGAGGCGCTGGAACATTAAGATGCTGCTGTGAAGCTGAGGCCGAGCGCCACGACTCTGTGCCTCCACCTAGTGACTCACTGCCTCTCTGCACTGACTTCATCCGCTGCTGGCATATTATTTGACTCAACAAAACATGAATTTGAATTAGGTAACTTCATTAATTTAGTGATCTTTTTATGTTTTTTATATATCTGCAAATCTTCTAAAAAGGTTTCTTGGATAGGATTGCATAATTAGGTACTAATTATTAAAAGGCACTGGAGACAGTGCTCCATCAGTACCCTTTTAATTAATTGATTCCAATTAAATGCTTATGTGACTAAGAGAATCTTGTAATCAGGCGTGGAAGAGAAAAAGTGAAAATGACAGTATTATAATGTAAAATACCCACATAGAAAAAAAACTTCTTAGAGAAATGTTAATGATGCACATAATAGCCCCATGGGCGCAGTATTATTAAACAATCCCTACATGAAGTCTTGAAATTACTTTTACCCTGTCTCCCTCACTGAAAAGTCTTACATTTATGGATATGCCAATACTTTTATTTTCAAAAATTTAACTACTGGATACAAGATGTCAAAAAAGTATATTCTTAGTGTATGTGGGGAAGTTTAAAGTCCACATCAAACTTATGTAGGTTGCATATTGGATCATGATTGGATGCATGTGTCTTAAATTGATTTAAGACACAGGCTCAGCACACATATCATTCTAAACACATCTAACTAAAGTAACAACAGGCAACATACACTTTATAGTGGATTTAACCTCATATCTGTGAAAGTTTTTTGGCCACTTTATTCAAACAGCAATGCATTTTGCAATTTGCAAGTCAGCATACAAAGTGGAAAAGCAATCCTCAATTCTGCTTGAATTATTTTGATGAAAACTCTGAATGATAGCTCACTCAATAGCATTTCACACTGCTGCAGCCTCTGTATTCAAATGGCAATGCATTTTTCAACTGGCAATTCGATGTGCAATTTGGTGAAGCAATTTAAAAATGCATACATGCATAACAAGCAATGTCCCACCATTACAAACTTGTGTTGTGCACCTGAACCGAACTTTCAGTGTGATTTGGATTTAATGGAGAACTGGAACAGCCTGATACTGTGTCAGTGAGGAATACAGTAAAGTGTATAATATTGTGTTAAGGAGTTAAATACTGTAGTGTTTGATTGTTCATGCTGATACATTTGTGTGCATGTGACATTTTGTTCTTGTGAGTCATTGCATGAGTACTTTATATCTGTTTATTTGTTCATCTGTAACAACACATCATTTTTATCAGATCACCAAATGTTTTGTTTGTAAAATCCGGATCTCCAAAGAAATCAGACACATTACAATATCTGGCTCTGAAATACAGAAGAGGTAGAAAACAGAAAGCAAGCAAGTGAATGCACCTTAAATTAGCATTTAAGTACATGTGTAAATGTAATCTTGGTCATTGCTTTCACTCGCAGGTCAGTTGAACATGCCAACATGTAAAACTTATCTTCAGGGTAATAATGCAGGATCCAGACAGGTTTTATAACCTGGCGTGGCACAGAAACTAGTATCTTGTTCATTTTCTTTCAGTGAGGCAAATTACTGCAGGCAAAACAGTCAATTTCTCTGTTCACTTACTTTTATCATTTGCTCATCCAGACATGACTGCCATGTAGAAGAACACTGTGAGGACTCATACAGTATATAATCTCCATTTTTATGATACCCTCAGTTAGTTTAAATGACATTACTATCGGTTGTAGTGGCCAGAATTGCACCCCCTTGCAAGAACTCAATTTATTAAATATGGAAAATCATGTTTCCAAAAATAAACTAACATTTACAAAGGGTCAAATGGATGTCAACTAGTTTTACAGTCATTAAGTAGCAACATGGAAAATCTCTGAAAATTAACACATGACAGTGGTGGCCTAGTGATTTTTGAAGTGAACTTGTAACCGGTGGGTCACTGGTTCGAGCCCACGGACTGGCAAGAGGTCGAGGTGGGAAAGTGAGAGCAACCCTTTGTCCCAGTCACCGTCACTGTGGGCCCTTGAGCAAGGACCTTAACCCCTGACTGCTCCCCGGGCAGTTAAGTCAGGTAGTCAGTTAAGGCAAACCATTATCCAAGATCTTTGAATGTTATTTGTTTCTGAAAAGTGCTATACAAATAAAATTTGATTTGATTGATTGATTGAAGATCCTTTTCCCAAAGACTCCTTCTCCCAAACTCACAACTGACTTGTGTCAACACAAGGGAACTTCATATATCATGTAACTTTAATACACAAGAATGATTTTTCAGGCATCAAATCAATGACCAGTGACTTTAAAATTAAATTATTCATGTGTTATGAAAAAAAATCAGCACCATAAGTTTTATTTTTTATTATTTTAATCCACTTAAGTCAACACAGAGAGGGTCAAATGCTGACAGGACCAATGAATTCCCCCAAAACTCTTTTATCCTACAAAACATACATGAGCAAGAGTATCACATTAGGTGGAAGAGGGCAAACAACAGTGCTCAACATTACAACTCAATAACCATTACCAAGAAAGTTCCCCAAATGTAAATCACTTCACATTATAGCTCGGCATACAAAACCTACACTTGACAAGGCAATGAGGAAGAAATAATCCAGTGCGGCTGTGCAGTGCTGCGCGACTGACAGCCTGTTGTGATCCGGTGAATACAGTTACTACCCGAGTGAATTTAGTGTCGACAATGTCTGGCAGATAGGGGGGTACGGCAAGAAAAAAAACGATATATCTGGTAATTCATTCACAACACTAACACCGAGAACAGTGGACACATCATCAGCACACTGTGTTGGGGTTTCATATACATACAGAAGCATTTTTCATCAGGTCTCAAAAATCCTCGCTTCACTTCTTTAAAAGAGCCTTCATAGATACAGTGTGCTATCAATATCTTACAGAACAGGCAGGCAAGTAGATCAATTCAACACATATCCTAAAAACATACCGACATATCCAGTACAAAGAAAAAGTTGCAAGCTCACATACAGTTTTACCATTTGGATTGTTACGGGTGCAAAACAAATTGGGGTCGATACTGGGTTAATGGTGACTCCACCCTGGCTGCTGTCATTACAAAGCTTACGCGACCGCTGTGTGGATCAAATGCACGTACACAGCAATGGTCATATAGCACCAGGTGAAGAGAGGCTGTCGGCAAACCTCCCATCGAGCTTCTTCGTAGTGTCTGTCTCTATCTTTAATAACACGCAATGGTCTGATTATTGGAAGCTTGTTGCCCTGACAACCTTTCAACAAATATGAGGAAAAAAACACAATGATGAAATGTAGGGAAAAAGGTTCACGTTTGGATGAGTGGTTTAACCCTAAAATACCCTTTTTTATCCTTTCAGTGCAGTCAGCGCTTTCCGAAATGACTGATGAAACATAAAATATCAAGTTAAAAAAAAAAAAGTGCAACTATACCACAAAAGGAAGACATAGGTGAATTGTTCAGCTGAATGTAGGATCTAAAGAAGAATCAAATACTGCAATCTTCAAGTAAAATTAAAAGGAGTTATGACACAATATTCTACGGTCTAATCTGTCATGAGTATTTTGAGATATTTCTATCAACGACGTAATAATGAAACAGCGTTGTTACTGTGTAAAATGGGCAATAGTGGCTTTACTTTCAAACTAAAGGCGGTCGTCGAACACGACCACCAAAACATTCTAATATCAGCTAAATGAACAGCGTGAGGAGAAAAATTGTAAACTGCTGTTGCTAAAATGCCCGCACATGACTGCTTCTTAACACTAGTTTCCTGTCAACTTTCCGCGACTAAACAACTCAAACATGTACAGTGAAAATTATACAAAAAAATGTAAACAAATGAGTTTGATCAATAATCAAATTGGACGTAAGAACAGCGAAAAAGCTGCTTCAATTCACTTGATCCTTCCTCGATACTGGAATATGGCAGGAAAGATGAAACAAAATGGAATAGTGCTTTCTTCTTTTTTTTTTTTTTGCATGAGGTGACGTGGTGGTAGTGTGTGAGTAACAATGGATGGAGTAGAGTGCAGGAGAGGAGTCAGAGATGATGAGATAAGAGATGTGATGTGACATTGGTAAGAGTGGTCTCTGCTCCAGTGTTGCCCTGCACTCCGGCTCAGGTGGGAAAAGTAGCTTAGCCGAGGCTGGTGATGTTGGCTTTTCCACCAGGGGGAGCCACGATGCGTTGAGTGGTGCGACGAGGAATGTTGTCGTCAACTTGGGCGCCTAAAAAGTGAAAATACTAGATGAGTCAGATGCCCAGTGAAAGAGGCCAACTAACAGCAATAAAATGTGTGTTTTCACTCACCAGACAGACTGAAGCCAGACTGGTGAAGGTTGCGCACCGGCTGTTGAGTAAATTGCTGTTGCTGCTGCTGCTGCTTGGCAGGCGAAGTCTTCACCGAGGAAACTGTGGAAATCACCTTGGGAGTCACAGTCACCTCACAGACTGGCCCATCATACTGGCCCCTGGGGACTCCTCGCAGCTCTGTGAGCTAAACACACAGGCCAACTCATTACGACACAAGCTAAGTAGTTCACCAGATGTCTATAGTGTAAGAATTAAAGCTGCAGCAGGCAGAGATCTGGAAAACAACTGCACCCAACTATACAAAGTCAGGTTTAAAGTCTACAATCATTAATCCTTCACTCAAGAGTCAAATTCTATTCTCCTGAGTGAAAGTCTTGTGTTTTGCCACCATAAATATACACTATATATTATACTACCTCATCTGATCTGGGTGAAAAGCTCTGTGATTGGCTATAATCTTCCATCACTGGCAACATTTTCGAAAGCCTGAAAACTGACCCAAGTGAAGGTGCAGAGGTCTATTTTCATCTCAGCAGTTGAACTACAATATGCTGAAAGGATAGTGTGGAATTTTTGTCCAACGATGCCAAAAAATACTGCCTCTACCCCAGCTTTAAGTGTCTCTACAGGTGGATGAATGTGCCTGCTAAGAGGTGAATCAACCTGCAGCTAGGTCTCACCATGCTGCGAGCCTTTATCCTCTTGTACACGTGGTCCGGGAAGGGTTTACGGCTGATGTAGCGTCCACAGCCCTCCGTGGTGTGAAGGCTGCCCTCCTCCAACACAATCTTGCCCTGGCTGATCACCACCAGAGGACCTCCACGCACTTCTGTCCCCTCAAAGATATTATACTCCACAGCCTGGGAGAAGAATAGGTTTAATTAACTAAAACACGTTCTGATGAAGATGTGAAATGACAGAAGAGCCGAAGCTGCCAAATGAGAAATCCTTCGTTCTTTAGTCTTAAGTGATGCCAGTGACTTATGAAGTGCTGCACAGCTGTATCACCTGGCAAATCAAACCGACACCCATGTAGGTGCAGCATTGAGACTTGATAAGAGACTTTTGCATAGGATACTCTGTTTCCTTGCTCTAAGCTCTTCCTGAAGCCTCCCCTTTTCATATCTCCTCAAGGTGCATTTGAATAATTGGAAGATCCTCCACAATGGCTGAGGGAGAATGATTTCCAGGAGGAGAGAGGATGCAAGGAAGCATAAGTTAGCATAATGAAAAGCATACATAGTGTCCCTCGTTACATGATTAGCATAAATTTGACGAATACAGAGGGACCCTAGTTTAAAGTGTTTATCATTTGAATATCATGTTGCAACACATCTGAGAGTAGTTGTTTTGCCTGCTCCATTAAGAAGCTGTTCACTCTAACGTAAACTGTATAATAAAAGCTCATTTCTTTCTTTGTTATTCTGTATCTAAGTGTGCTAATGCCTTTAACAGCCACTATAACTTCCTTTCTTAACAGAATAAGCTTAGCACAATAGGCATTGCAGCCCTTCTCACATAATCTTAGGGATTAAGTCTCAATATGCATATGACACATAAAAGACATTGTGGATTAAGAACAATCTAAATAACCATCTGACCAGATTGTGGCTCTTAGCGGAGATGATCTTAGTGATATCTGGGTCCCACAACACGAGGTCAGCATCAGACCCCACGGCAATGCGGCCTTTGCGAGGGTACAGGTTGAAGATCTTGGCTGCGTTTGTGCTGGTCACTGACACAAACTGGTTTTCATCCATCTTACCAGTCACCTTTAGGCACAGGGCGACAAATCACACACTAGCAGTTAAATACACAAAAAGGTTTACAATCTAGTTTGCCCTATAGTGCGTCACATTTGGAATTTTTGGAATGTGTGAGAAGTGGGTCGTATAAAGCTCACCACACATTTGTCCCAGATTAGGGACATCCTCTCCTCAGTGCCGTTGGTGCCCTCTGGAATTAGGGTGAAGTCATCTTTGCCTACTGCACGCTGGGAAGTCTGGAAAGTGCAGTGAGCACTACCAGTCACCTGCAAGTCCCCACTAGATGAGAAACAAATCAAGAAAATTAGAAAGAAAACTGCAGCATTTATTTGTATACATGTAAATGTTCCATTCCTATACAAACAGCATTTCATAATGAATGTGGTTATAAGAAGAGGTATAGCTGAGTAAAAAATGAAATGCAGCAGACAGCAGCAGCACAGATCCTGTCACTGTGTTCCAGCTATCTTTAGGTCCTGGCTCAGAGCCCCTACCATGACAACAGAGAGTTGAGGTAGTCAGGGGTGGTGGGATCAGGGCTGAGCGGCGGAGAGGTGACAAAGGCTGCTGCCTTTGCCCAATTCTTACTCCAGTAATGGGTACCATCTGTGCCCAAGCTGGCAGATATGGGCTCTCCGTAAACCACAGCGCCTTGAGGAGCAGACATAATGATGTCAGTACAAAGTCTCCAGTGTACTAGCAGAGAAAAAGCTCAAAGTTTCTAATCTTACCCCTTTTTCTAGCAAGAGCAATGACATCAGCAGCACTCTTGCTCATCACCTTGGTGATGTAGAGGGGACAGTTGGTTTGATTGGCTATGGTGACAGAGCGATTTACTGCCTCGGCCTCCACCTGCAGATAGTGATATATGCACACAGATGTCAGACACATCCTCTTTTCTCTTCTGTATCGTATTCTGGATTCAAGGTGTTCTCTCTTTTTAATGTAAGACAGTCCTTTATCAGTCTTGCCTCCTCTGGACGGCTGAGCACGTGGCCTTCAGGGCCAGTGATTCCCAGCTCTAGAATACGTCGCTGCTCCTAAAACATCCACATGAGAACATTATGATCCACAATAAAAAATAACTACTTTCAGCAGAGACTTGACTATCAGTGGATGTGTTACCTCTGCAATGATGTCTCCATTCTCTGCATGCACCTGTGCAATGGCTCCGAGATCCCTGATGACACTGAATACCTCATAGATCTGCAAGAACAAGACACACACTGATTCAGCTTGTAGGGCAGTCAGTCTTCCATGCCAAAGACATCTAGCATCCTAGAAAACATATGCTGTGACAGACGACTCAGCAGAGATCCCACTAATACTGACCACAAGCCGAGCATACCTGACAGTCAGAAAGTTGGAAAACATCCTTATAAGCCAAATAGACCAGGAAAGAGTTGACACCTGAAGATAGAAAACTTATGAGAGAAAACAGCCAAAGGTGGAATAAAGAGAGCAAAAGGGGGAAAACCAGAGCGAAGAAGAAAAGTAAAATCAAAAGGGTACAAAATTACAAAGCAGAAATATTGAGTTACTGTTAAGTTACGGTTTTTGTAATTCAGTGAAAGGGGGTTGATTATTCCTCATGCAGAGTCAGAGAAACACAATATCAATAAAACTGAAGAAAATTCACATTGACAACATTTCACTGTGCCAGTAAAAGTGAAGTATAGGTTGCAGATTTGAAACTGAATGAGGACATCAGATGATAATATTGACAACATACCGTGATCCTTCATTAGTGTCTCCATCTCCTCCTGAGTGCCTTTGTTCCAGTCGGTGATGTCCACGTGCAGGGAATAGTCACAACAGGACTTGCTATCAGCCCACTCTCTCCACTGTTTGAAAGCAGCAACCAGGCTGACGCCAGGCTCCGGCACCACATGGTCAACTGCACAACACAAACAAACAGGTTGGATTTCATGTGCACAGGCAATCTGCGAAATTAAATCATACGGTCGACAGCATGCACATTTGCGACGCGGCTCGCTGGCTGAAAACACATAAGGGAATCTATCTGATGTAGCACGTACTGATCATGGTCGTCCCCCCAGCCAGGGCTGCCCGGGTGCCCTGATAGAAGTCATCTGCTGCCACCATGCCTCGGTCAGGCATCTGGAATCGGGTGTGCACATCAATGCCCCCTGGCATGACCATTCTTCCATGAGCCTCTATGATCTTAACTCCACCGGGAACAATGAGGTTGTCTCCGATTTGCCTGAAAGACACAAAACCACAAATATAAAGAAATGAATAAAAGAAAGCTGATAAAACTGAAGCAATATAGATACAGAGAATCAAGATGATAGGTGTATGTGGCCTTCTTGTAGATATAATTACATATTTTTCTGTCATTTGTCATCTAATTCTTATAGGAGCTAGGAGTTGCTATAATTTTTTTTTTTTTAAAGCAGCACTGTTAATCTGAAAGGAGGACTTACTTGATGACTCCATCCTCCATGTAGATATCAGCCAAGAATGACTGATCATCGTTCACTATCTTTGCTCCTTTGATGAGGAGACGGTCACTCTGAAAAGCAGGAGACAGCATTGTAAAATCATGCATTATCCACAAAATGATCTAATGTTTAGCTGTGCAAAAGAGCAAAAATCATATATTTTAGTTGCTAGTAACCAACAGTCTATTCCATAATTCAACACAGTAGAAAAGAACCTTGGGCCAACTTCAGTTATTTATTTAGCTCAGGGTATTTTCCAGTTTGTTAAGAGACCTTTACAAGCTTTTTGTTAATGTAGAAAGAATGCTGCTGAGGTTGTGAAATAGCTAATGGTTACCAAATCTCTTACACAAACCATAGATTGATCCAAATCAATGTTCCTCCTGTGTAAACGATAATTAGGATCACTCTACATGATTTATTCACACGTAACACGCACATCATTTGAAGAGAGCGAGCGGTTCTTGATCGAAACCCTCAGGTAAGAGCACAGACTCTTGAGTGGCACAATTAACTCTACCTGAATGAGATGAATGGAGAGTGTACTAGGCTGGCCTACTTCTCCTACAGGCTTTCCAGGGTCTCTGAGGACAGCAAGGAAGGCTAATGAAGACAAAAGTGGTTTACTGCAAACCTCACAGCAGGAAACACTCGGTTTTTAATGTCCAGAGTGGGTGGGCACGGGCAACGGGAATGCATTAGGCATAGAAGTCATGGCTTTATTGACATGATCTCCAAAGCCATTATGCTCCAATAAGTGGGTCATGTAACCTATGTTCTTTCTGTGCACAAATGGTCAGCGACTGGCACACTGAGGTTGTCATGTACCGTAGCTCAAAATGGCTTGAATTGTGCAAAAATTACTGTAAAGTATCGAACACTTTATATAAGGATAAATTGGAATGGCAGTCTTGAGTTTCCAATCACTCCTATAACTGTGAATTTTGTACGATGGAATCATTGAAACCTGTGCATCTCTGTCACTGAAAACAATCATGAGCTTAAGTTCTTTTACAGATTTTTTATTTGTCTTCAGGAAATATGACGATATCTGCAGGGTCAAAAATATACATACAACTTAAATTATCAGTTTTGGTGGATAGAAGGCTATGCTAATCTTATTTTATTTGTGACCTCTTAACTTCTCGTGAGTGATTATAATTGACTACAGCTGCTGACTTTGCTGAGCCAATTTAAATAGGACCCATTTAAGAATTAGTCTAGGGAGCTCAGCAAAGATCTGAAAAAGAAAATCATTGACTGAAGTCAGGGATGCCACTTGGAACCATTTTAAAGCAGCTACAGATCTCAAAATGAACTGTGCAAACCATTATATAAAAAGTTTAAAATGCATGGTACAGTTGTGTCACTGCCATGATCAGGAAGAAAACACAAGCTATCACCTGCTGCTGAGAGACAACTGGTCAGGATGGTCAAGAGTCAGCCAAGAATCACCAAAAAGCAGATCTACAATGGTTTAGAAGCTGCTGGAACACAGGTGTCAGTGTCCACAGTCAAGTGTGTTTTACATGATCATGGGCTGAGAGACTACTATGCAAGAAGGAGGCCCTTCCTCTAGAAGCTGCACCTTAAAGCTTGACTTAAGTTTGCTGCTGATCACATGGCCAAAGAAAAGACCTTCTGGAGTAAAGTTCTGTGGTCAGACGAAACAAAAATGTAGCTTTTTCGCCACAATGACCAGAGATATGTTTGGAGGAGAGAAGGTGAGGCTCCAAACCTACAATCAAGCATGGTGGTGGTAGTATTATACTCTGGGGCTGTTTTGCTGCCAGTGAAACTGGTGTTTTACACAAGGTAAATGGAATAATGAAGAAGGAGGATTACCTCCACACCAGCTGGATGTTTCAACAAGACAACGACCCCCAAACACACATCAAACGTGGTACAGAAATGGCTAAATCGGGCTAGAATTTGGTAGATAAGTCCTTCCAACCCCATCAAGAACCTGTGGACTAAACTGAAGAAATAAGTATCAGAAAGTCAACAAATTTAGTTGAACCACACCAATTCTGTCAAGAGGAGTGGTCAAACATGCAACCAGAAGCTTGTGGACAGCTACCAAAAGCGCCTAGATGAAGTAAAAATGGCCAAGGGACATTAAACCAAATATTAGCCATATATTATTGGCCCAGCATATTTTCAGAAGACCGATAATAGATTTCTGACATATTTTGTGACAAAGACACGTGTTTCAATGATTCAATCAAAGAAATGCAACAGTTTTTACATATTTTTCTTGAGTATCCAAGCCAAATAAATTCAGCAATGAAAAGAAACAAAGGGAAGAGTGGTCATTACAGACGTTTTAATTGACTAAATGTTAATCAATTAATTGCCTGTATCTATATAGTGATTTGAACAAATTAATTTACTTGTACAACAGGACTGTCGCAAAATCAGATTTTCACAAAACAATTTTTTGATTTTGATATCTTGATATCTCTAGAAAATTCTTTAAAATAATAATAATAATAATGCTATCAGTCAAATCGTGTTTTGTCTCATTGTTAAGCAATTGAAATGCTGTTCTTATGTTGGCATGTCAACCTGATAGCTACTGGTGCCGGATTACTTACAATATGATCATATTTGTTTTGTTACCATGATATCAACATTTCATATTTAAAATATCTGTAATTCTGGCTTACACCCATAATTCACAGCCTAATCTTGATATTTTGTTCAAAGCTCTGCAGTGACAAACTGTGTGCTTCATTCCAGACTAATAAGTGGCTTGTGAAGGCCTGCAGGGCTTCCTGCTGCAGAGTAACTGCTGTCTGCATGTCGCATCTGGGATGTCAGGGCTGTATGTTTACAACCCTGGCTTGACCTGTGACAGACCTGACAACCACCTAGACAACTGTCTGTACGCAGCACAGCCTGGCCCTCGGTGTGGCGTGATTGAACCATCAAACTTAAAGCATTTTGCTGTCTGTGTGCTTCCACACTCTGGTTCTAACAGCTGCATAATGAAAGCACGGGGTTTGGATGGGTGCTGTCTACTGACCTACTTTACAAAAGAGGTTTTACTTCTTTGACTATCACAGCATCCCCACTGTACTCCCTTAATACTGTGCTTTCTGGCTCAAAGAATAGACCACGACACAAAACAGGCATTATATCACCAATTCTACACTGTTTCATAGAATCAGGGTTAAATTCTTTTCACTCCCAAACAAACAATCAACACAAATAGAGACTAATAAAGAAGGAGACAAAGTAGATGTCAGAGGATGGAAGGTGGAGGATAAAAGATGAGATGATGGCAGTGGAGAGACATGTGCATAAACCTGTTAGCTACACCCTGCAAGCTGAGGATGCTGGCATGGAGACTGAGGAGGAGAGCTAATAATGGCAGCTAAAGGAGCAAAGAGCTTGAGAGCAGCTCTTTGCTCTTTGCTGAGTTCATTATAGAGAAAAAACACGACCTAAGCTCCAAATGAGGAACTGTCAAAGAGCTTGCTGGCCGGTTATCATTGTTCATCCCAGGCTTTCAGTGTGTGGAGCTGAAGCTGCTCTGCTGCTGTCAGTGCAAATGAATGGAGACGGCTGCTAAGCGCTGGCTAGCTAATCCTCAGGCTCGCCGCTCGTTAAAAAAAAACACCTCCACTGAAGGACAGACACAATGTAGTGAAACAATACTCACTGTAATTCGTGGGATGTTCTTCTTTCCTTGGTAACCGGACATTTTGGAGATCCCTCTGACACAGCTGCCCCCTGCCTCTCGGCTAACGCTAGCTAGCTAGACTGGAAAACCTCAGCTGCCAATGAAAGGATGAATGGATGCTCTGCTTGGTGGCCAGTCGACGCCCAGAGTGAAACAGTGCCTGTCTCCAGCAATTACCGTCGGTAGCAGGTTAAGTTTGCACAGTGCAGCCTAGCGAAACTCTTAAAATGAGAAGTTGTGTCTTTGCCTAGCAGTCCTACCCTTGGATTTGCTACTGGAAGAGGTCCCTGAAGACCAGACAAGCACCAAGAAGAGAAGGGCCACAAAGAGGTACCGCGCATGCGCACTGCCCCGCCCTGCTCAGCTCCAGCTCCATGTTTCTGTATTGATGTGTTAGGAGCAGTTTGGAAGAAATGGGTTACACACAGCCTGTTTAACTGACTGTATCACATCAACAGGGGGCAGATGCCTCAACAGGTTGTTAAGGAATAACGTGATTACAATTCTTGACATTTACTACAGCATTAATCCCCAGTTCTATAAGGGGTTGATCAGTTAACACAAACACACATTTCATCAAATCGTCTGGCCAATCTGTGAAATATCATGAGAACAGTTTTGTTCTGGGTTTGCAATGTGTGAAATACCTTGCATTTGTAGTTTATAATATTGATAAAACATTTAAGCAGTAGATTCATTGTTGGAAATATAGCTGAACCGTTTGGGGAAAAAATCTCTTATTAAATTTTTTCCCCTCAAAAAATGCCAATTACAATTCAATTTGCATTATTATCATTATTATCATTTTTTAATGAAGCTCTGTGATTTACTTAAAACATGACAGAGCACTGACCACTCAAGATACCATCAAAAGTGTAACTGTCACACAAGAAGGACAGAGTGAATTTGTTTAAGCCCTGGATCAGACACGCTGCATGATGTATTTCTGGAATTGCAGCCTTTGTAATTTGTTAATTTGTTTCATATTGCAGTTTTGATTTACAATAGATTAACTGTTCAGCCCTAGTTGGAAACAAATGAAAACATTATATACCTACACCACTGAGAGCTATGTTACCCTTTAATGTCATATTTCCAGTGTGATTGGACTCTCTATGGTCCATACACTGATGGATACACCTCAACATAATGCCTGGCATTAACTAAATCTTGCTCTGCCTATGAATAAGCAGTGTTTTCTCAGTCAGGTTGAAAAAAGTGACATAAATACTGTCAAGGACTGATGTGTTTCATCCGATCTATCGGATGAAACACATCAGTCTAAAATGTGTCAGTAAGTAAGTAAGTAAGTAAATAAGAAATGTATCACATTCACTAAATGCTGCTCCCTCGTTTCCTTTGTACTATTATTAAATAATAAAAGGCCATGTACAAACAGCAAAGAGTTGAGATGCTTTGTGGAATTATGATTTAGGGTATTTGAAGCCTAAAAATTGATAGACAAGTGGGCCTATGTCCAAAAGGATGCCTGTTTGATTGCTTTTACTTTCACTGAAAGAATGGCACTTGCCTGTCTGTCACCACCTCTACCAAGGAACCTGCCAGCAAGAGCCTTAATACCAAAGTGTGAAGCTGCTCCATGGCCCAATACAGATAATATAGGACAGCTTCCAGATGTGCAGGGTTTTTCCTACGGAGGAATTCTTTGTGACCCCTGAGGGATTTTTGCCAGCATCAAAGGAAAATCATCAGCGCTATAATAACAAATGATAATTCTTTTATAACTGGTTTTTCATTTACTCAATCATAACAGATCATTTACTTTATTTATTGTCAGAAATAATAGGAAAATGCCTAGGTCGCCATCAAAATAAGGTAACACAACCTCATTGCCTTCCCTTTACATTAGAGGTGCCCAATCCTGGTCCTCGAGGGCCACTATCCTGCATGTTTTAGATGTTTCCCTCTTCCAACACACCTGATTGAAATGATCAGGATCGTCATCAGGCTTCTGCAGAGCTTGATGATGAGCTGATTTGAATCAGGTGTGTTGGAAGAGGGAAACATCTAAAACATGCAGGATAGTGGCCCTCCAGGACCAGGATTGGGCACCCTTGCTTTACATGGACTGATCATGCGTATTTTCATGCATAATCACCCCCCAAAGGCCATTTTGCACCCGAAAAAAACCCTGGATGTGTACATGTCTAGCAGATTTAACATGAGAAAATAACAGAGCAATGCTCTCAGTGGATCCTTTATGGATTTAAAGGAGACAAATCCATCACAATATTTTGAATCTTCTTAAAACCATGCAGCTACGTACACAAATCAGCAATTTATTTGGATTGACTGAGTTAACATAGCAGGTTACCGCAGGAGTGTTATTACCTAATGTGATTTATTGCATTTGAAAACCTGCCTAAACATACAGCAATTGCACACATTGTATTCCACACTTATGTTGTGCTCTTTGTTTGTTAATCATGTTAATGGAATGCAAATTAACTTCACAGATAACACTTGTATTTATATCTTAGCATCTGTATTAAGTGTGTTTTATATTGCTCGCTGCTGCTCACTATTCGGCCGTGCAGAAGCCCATAATGATATGTGCCTTTCAATAGTTAATAAGATGTAAATAATGTATTTAGTTCAATGGAGCTCTATCTATTCCCTTTGTATCTTTATATATGCCACTGTATACAGTACAAACTTTATTCCAAAATGCTCTGTATTGCACAGTGATGAACTGTACATAAGCCTGCAATCATGACATGTACAGTCTGAGTTAGTATGAGTTACATAATGCATTAAAGCCTAGATGCATGTGGAGTGCCTTAAAACCAATACTGTCAATACTGTACATCATAGTCGATGGTTTTTCATATGATTATCATCTCATCCATATAGAAACAGTCAGCCATCACTAAACGGAAATGCATGCGTTTTCATCCAGAAATCATTTCCATCATTCCTCTTGAAGTTCCACAGACACTGTACGCTATTTATTGTATCATATTATGTGAAATTATTGTACAGTGAAATCTAGGTAAAAGTCAGATAACACTCTTAAACGGAGCCCCTAGAAATACGTTCCTCTCTGGTGGTGGTTCCTGCCACTGAAGCTTCGGCAATTAAACAACAGCAAAAAACACATTACTTACACTGCCACAATGCATAAGATATAATATGCATCAATATGAATGTATAAACAAATTATACAATATCGAAAGGTGTCTATTACATGGGGCAGATCACAGCTTAAATCATTTCTCACATCTACATCTTTAAATACCTAAACATGTAAGAAAATCAAAAAAACAGTCTAAGATATATCACCAATGTGCAGTGGTGAAAGATAAAAATTTGGCACTTTGCCATTGCTGCTATATTATGTGTTAAAGAAGAGGATATGTAGGCAAAAACAAATAAAAATAGCATATGGCCTGGTATATTGCCTTCCGGCCTAGGTTTCACTATCATAATGTACTCCAACAACCTCACTGCAAAATTCTGGAGCTACATACTAGATAAATGGTTAAGCTTTCCAACCTTCAAAAATCAAAGCTTTTATAAGAAACCCTCTGGGGTCAGCATGGTACAACTTGTGCAGAATTGAAAAACTGATCCCACTGTGCCACATCATTTGTCCCCCACCCCCAATTCACTGGACCTTGAATGTTAAGCTCAATACGTTAAGGCGATAAAAGTCCCTTCTGTTCCCAGAGCCAATTAAATGAGTTTATATTGCAGATACAGTGTGTATTATTGGTCCACACACTCTGCCTACTAAGACACCAGAGGAGGGATGCAGCTTTGGAGAAAGGCCAGATTTCTTATATGATGATATAACATCAAGACAAGTAAAGAAACTTCAGCCCTGAAGCCACCTGACATCAGATCCTTGTCACATATCTTTGAGTTGAGCAGGATGACTAATATTTTCCAGCTCAGACAGAAATCACTATCTACTGGATTCAACTTGGTGACAACAGCGCATACAATGTTGCCCTGTGTTAAAATCTGATGGAGTGCGATCACATTACGTCAGGTGTATGACTACATCTACAAGGTGACATGATTCAATGCTGATTGGGTAGGAAATGTGGGTGTACGATAGATGCAGAGAGCGAGCTTGACTACAGGAGGATGGTAGATAGACTTGGGAGACAGGAGAACATCCAGGCACTGCATTATTTTCTATTCAGTAAGAGCTGGTGGAGGCTGTGGCGATTCTCTTCCCAATGTACACCCTAGAAAAAATAAATACATACAGAAAATGAATGAAATTGAACCAGTTGATCAAAATGGGGAACTGCATACATACATTATGGAAACTGTGAAATAAAATACAACTAAATAAAACAATGAATTTGCATCAACTGATCAATTGTGATTAAGTTGCATATTTTTCATAAACATCAAGGGCAACGTGCCATCCTGAATCAATTAGGGTGCAGGTGATATGGTTTTTCAGTGCAAATACCAATTGTGATTATTCGTAATTAAGGAGCTCAATAACTGATTTTGGGAACCGTTTCACATTTTAAGTAAAAATTAAAATCTCTGTATTAAAATTGCATTAAAATGCAGTACTACTGCACTACAAAATGCAGAATATCAGATTTGATATTCAGCCATGATGATAATCATCACACCTCTGCATCATTTAGGGCTGATTTGCTGCAAACTGTGCCAGTGGCCTGCAGAAATTAACCAATTTCACCACTTTTGCTGTTTTATAAATGGCCCAATTCTTAGCAGGCAGACCGAGGCCATAAATTGCAGTCATCTCCGTCATCAAAGCAGCTGTGCACTGATAAACTGCCCCGCTGTCCCCTTACAATGGCACATCATGAGTCAGTGAAGTACCAAACTGGTGCAAGCGAACAAACAACACTGATGTAACGTGAGGTAAATGTAAGTACGTCACTGCAGAGGACGTAAAGCAAGACAGACCTGCAAAATTCAAACTTACCCAAGACCAAGAGCCAGGATGTGTGAGATGAGTAAGGAAGGAATGAAAACTTTGAGGAATTCAGCAGAGAAGATGCCACCTTTCTTCATGACCCCACTCTTTCTCATACTGAGAGATACCGAACGTCTGGGGTGCCTGAAGTGGAACTCCCTGGAGAGAGTAAGCAATTAACTAATTAATGATTCATTATTTCAGAAGACAACTGAAGACAATATTCTGACGTCCTAGTAGTTAAGGATTCTGGCACTAAATGTCTGCTTACTTTGGTGGAATGTTTTCTGGTCTGCTCGACCAATCAGCAACCCAGTCTACTTCTTTGTTCATCAAGATGTCTTCCTCTCTGTCTCTCTCTAAACCATCTTCCTCTGACTGCAAATGTGAAAATAAAGCAATTAAATAAATGAAATGACTTGAAAGGAGGCTGAATTTTACAGTTTATTATGCAGCTTTACCTGACTACCTGTTGGGCTGGACATCTCCACATCAAACATGATCTGACCCTCATCCTGCTCTGGACTTGGAGGCCTGTGAGGACTGAATCAACACATTATGATGAGAGAAAAAAACTGTCTAACAATGAACACTTGTTTGACCTTTAAAGAGCAAATAGTAACCTTTTTTCCCTACCTATCACAGGAGGAGTTACTTGGACTAGATTCATGCTGTGCATCCAGGAGGATCTTTTCCATGTCTCCATTGTGGATAGAGGAGGACGACGGCACATGCTCTAGACCTCCGATCAGGGTTTCATCGCTTTCAGGCACCATTTCCAAGGTCTGCATTGTTTGACTCATGCCAGCATTCGCGTTTATTTGGTCTGCAGCGGGGGCCATTAGCAGGCTGCTCTGCCCGCCCTGGGCCCCTGTATTCCCATTCAGCTCCAGCTCTACCCAGGAGCCTTGGCAACGTAAAGATCAAGAGCATGAAAGAAAGACAAATTAGGCTTGTTGTGTTTAAACCTAACAGCTGATTGTGTACCACGCAGACACACACCTCTGTGTTGTTGTTTTTTGGTCAGATGGAAACAGCTGACCTACATTTCCTGCACCACTGACACTGTGCATTCAAATGAACTGCCAGTGCACTGCATCCATCATAGCATGCATCTCTTTGTACCACTGCCCCACAAACAGTTCATACTTTTTTTTTCTAGACGGAAGGGAGTTATGCAATCTCCCAAAGCCTGCAGGCTTGGGTGAGCACAGCATGTAAACCTTGTGACTGCATGAGACGCCCTTTTACCGATTTGGGCTGCTGGGTGAAAACACAATCACATTTCTGTAGTTTGCACGTAAGCATGATCGACTGCATATTTATAGATCGAGTTTGACATCATTGCTGCTCCCGTGTGAGGTCTTGCATAACTGTGGTGTGAGACAATTTGCCCAGACATGTCGCTGTTCCAGCTGTGTCACATACAAAGCCAGAGACGTCCCGCTATTCTGCATACACAAGTACATAAATACACCGTTCATCGATTCGAGCCTGAACACACCTTCTGGGGTTTTAAATGTGTTTTAAGAGCTGTTTGTCTGCGGGGACTTAGGAAAACATCCGCTTGGGTTCCTTTAGAATTGACATTTAATAAAAAAAGACAATGGCCCGTTTGATAAACAGTCTTCCACACAACTCGTCCGAGTGATATGCCCCCTTATTAGAAAATAATAATAATAAAAAACAACGGTAAACAAAAAGAAAATATATTTGGTCTTTTGTCCCAAACTTGTTTTCATTTCGGCTTGAGCACGCCCAACGCCGATGCTTGCAAGTGATTGGCCGAGGAAGCATCGATCAAACATTTGTCACAACGCAATTGGCTGCCCGGCGGTGACGTCAAACAACATCACCCTCCACCCCTCCCAGAAGACGAGGAAATTCCATCCCCGATGTAACTTTTACAATAAAACCTTCGTTAAAATAATATTCTCGCAAATACACGCTTTCGTTAAGAGCATACAAAGAAGGGTTAGTAACAGTAAGCACGGAGAACCTGCCGGCAGTACGTACCGTGGAGCCCGGGCTCTTCGTTATTGTTTTGTTGAGCTGCAGCGGTGGACATGTTGACTACCCAGTTTTAGCATTCAACATGACACGCAATAAACTACGATGTGCGCAGGCGCAAAACCCGTCCAGCTTCCAGACATTGCCTGTATGTTAAGAGGTCCAGACAGGCTGCAGATCTGTGATGGCCATTGTTTGTCCTTCAACATATATATATTTTTATGTATCAGTCAAGACAGTCATTATTGCAAATGTAAATGACTGCAATATTCACCACAGTCTTTAGTATTTTTTTTTTTTTTGCATTAACAAAAAAATCTCTTTATGAATGAATTACAAATGTTTGTGCAGTAACATGGAGGCTATGTATTACTTATGTACATATGTAAAAATTTGAGCTGTGATTATGTCCTGGTCAACTGGCATTTTGTGGACCTGGATGGGTTGTTTGCATCTGAGTCATCTGAGTCTGGAGGGTTTAAGGACTGATGATAGTAATAAGGTCGACCCTTGTCACCTCCTGTTACTCTGCAAATGAATGCTGTGTTACCTGGCTGGACTTAGCAGTAATGCGGGCAGGAGGGCACATCCATTAGTAGTACATGCTGTAGATTAGTAGAGAATGGGTCTATGCTATTATAATCTTGCTGAATTATGAATGGCTTGTTGTTTTAAAGAGGGAGATGGTACACATCTGGGCTAGTAATCTGTTGTCAAGCCTGTGTGTTGTTTTGGAAAACAATTTTCTCAAATAGATGCATAAAATGTATGTTTGCAGAGATTTGCATAACTTAGAACTTTAAGTCAGCAACTTGGTGATCAAATAGGCCTAAAATAAGCATTATGTTATATTTTATTACCAGCACAATGCAGTAACAAAGATGTTATCTTGACAGGATAATTTTATATCTTATGCACACATAACACAAAGCAATATCGGCATTTTGTTCAGAATTCAGGTTTGAAATTCTTTATTACTTTTCATCTAAACTGTACTTTATTCCATTTGACAAAGACAAACAAAGCTGTACAATGAACCATTTGTAGTTTTTCCCTAACAGATCACCAAAACTCTTACAATCTTTACTCAAGAGCCCCTTAAAGAAAAAAACTAAAACATACAAATTAATGAAATTCACAAAAATAAAAGTGCATTTTATTTTAACTCCTGTGATACATTAGACATGTATATAATGCTGCTGCAAGTGGAAAAACCTCATAACTCCAATTTTGACAGTTTCCTTGAGATTTTGCGATGTTGTCTACCATATGTAGGGCAAGTTTAGTTAGTCATTACAGAAACTTGATTATTATTTTTTAATTAAAAAGGATGGTCAACCTGTAAATAAGGCAGTTTTTGTTAGAGTCCTGAAAAGCTGCTTTCTTGAAGGTACAAGGTTTTGATCACAGAGCAGCGGTAAATTCCCCTGAGCAGTCTCCTGTCTGGCAAGCCAGAAACTTCAAGAAACATACTTGATTATCTTATTTCTTCTTAATGCTATAAGAAAGGCAATAGGGTTCTTCGGAACATCTTTGTGGTGTACACTAGAGCCTTGATCAATAGCTACTGTATGAAGATGATATGAGGGGAAAGTGAAAAAGACAGTTGGTTAGTTGTTTTTTTATGCCAGTAACTGTTTTTTTTAGTGATGTTGCAATGATCATACAGTCTGACGTCCATCTCTGTTGTCTGCAAAGGTGGATTTAAAAAAAAAGAAGAAAGCCAATGTTACCTCAAGACTTTAAAAAAGTTAACTTTCCAATTCTGATGCAGTACTACGTTTTACAGGATAACAGTTATTTAACAGTGAGTAAGCATCTGCTTGATTGGATGAATGGTGGGACAAGGCTGACCACTGATCTCATTCTGAATGAATATCTTTTCCTGCTGACTGGGGGCGAACTGATTGGATTCTTTACCGTGGAATGGGACAAAGGTGCCACATTATACAGTTTCATACATATATGACATGAGGCAAATGACATGAATCACCCTCACAGTTTTGCATTAGACAATAAAGAAAAGTTGTTTTTCAAAAGTTTGCAAAAATTAAGAAAAAAAAAGGATTAGCAAAGTATCTTATTACTAGAAGACATTACCCAGAGCCCTGAGAGAGTGTCACTCTACAGTAGTTACACACCACCGTGTGGAGATAGGTGGTTAGTTGGTGGCATCTTAGTGATTAGAAAACTGTTATCTGAAGTAAGAGTGACACTTACAAATATGATCCAGTGGACCAAGAAGCTTCGTGCCCTGATTTAATGGCTTAAACATAATTTTAATGAAGTGGAAAATTGTGCTATAATCAAGCTGTTTGCTCCAGAATAGAATAAGACTCTCCTCATTACAGACATTTCACTTTTCATAAAAGAAAGAACAGGTGAAACAAATTTCATTAATGATAGAGCCAGGATGCCAAACAACCAGGACCCTGGAAGCAGCTCATCTAAATGGAATGCAGCCGTTACTACCGACACCTGTACTTTTCCTGCTCTGACAATCCAAAATGTCTGCTGTGAAAAAGGTCTACTGACAGCATTTGACTGAATCATGATGTTGCAAAGAAACAGCTAAATTCATCTTTTTGAAGTTTTTTTTCCCTCCATGTCCAATACAGTCATTAACGACCATTTCTATTTAACAATTATCTGAGGGTGCTTCACAAATTCTCCTTTTTAAATAATCAAGTCTGTATAGGAGAGCTGCACATGCGTCACAGGAGAGAGAAGACATTTCATATTTCAAAACCAATAACTCTGCTGTCTAGTCAATTGCCTTGACTAGCTGTAGAGAACTTGTTTTAACAGGTTTAACGATACATGTTGATTAAATATGCCTTTCCAATGTAGACCCACGAGGGCCTATTCTTTCACAGCGAACAAAATGATTCATTAAACACAACCATGGCACAGAAACAGAACATTTAAGATCTAAATTAACTCAGAATGTAAATCTGAAGCATCCAAAAAAAGTTCTACATAAACAACAGTTACAGTCGGCCAAAGAAAAATGAAAAAAAAAAAAAGAATACAGTTATAGTGCTTATCACTACAGACGTACTGACACCTGAAAATACTTTTCTTTGGACATCCCACATCAGAAACGACACACTTCCTTGATGTCAAAAAAAATCTCTAGCTTTCAAACAAACACCTGCCAGGATGAAGAAAATGTCCCAAAGCCATGTGACATAAAGGTAACCTGGTTATCAAGCAACCTCCCATCTACAATCAGTCAGACAGCTAAAGAAACTACAGTGATCAGACTGTAATCCTATTGCCTTAATTTATACAAAAATAAATCAGCTATAGTGATTATTCTTCTTGTATCAGGTACAGTACAAAACATCATATAAAATAAAAAAAAGTCTACAAACAGAAACTAGATCCAGAGAGTAAAGCGATCGATCAATCTGCAGCAACACAACAGGCTTTGTGGGGAAGCTGGCAGCAGCACTCCGTTTTGGTGCCACGGACCACAAGAGAATTATCACACCATCACGCCCTTCCACGTATATAAGCTTTTGTCCTGAGCTTTTATATGGTTGTCTACACATGTACAAGAGTGACCAGTCAGATCAGGGGCACCTTGTCTGCAAGACCGCTTTAAGTTAATACAAGTTCAGAGTGTATAGGACTGGTTACTTTGGCATGATTAGCCACCATTTAACTCCCAAAACCACAATACCTGACAAATGTGTATGCACGCCAGACTAGTATCCATGTTAAAGGACTACGATGGCGTTTGTTTTTAAACGATATTGGCCAATAACTAGAAATTCCATTTACATTACTGCCGATCATTTCCCTAAATGTAGCCATTTCAATACACTATGAAAATCAACTTACCATCTATATTAGAGAACAGTTAGTCAAGTTTTGGTGCAGCTGAGGCCAGGGACTGCTCTGAACACCAAATGCTCAAATGCATTCGAGGACTGCAGTTTTAACATTTAGCTAATTAAACGCAATAGTATTTACAAACAGAAATCCTAATCCTTAAGACGAACATAAAGACATAGATGTTTTTGAAAGGATAAGGTGGAGAAAGCTGGTTTTAGGTAACTCACTTTTAGTGTCAGATGTTACAGTATACTTGCTTACTGCTGTGTAACCGAACAGTTACTTTGATGTAATCGAAGACAAGAGGAAGTTCACTGTGATGATAAACATGTCCAGTCAATTTCAAGTAAGTTGGCTTTTTTGTGTGTAGATAAATTAATGTAAAGCAGTGGCTTCTTTAAAGTTACAAATTTGATCTAATAAATATTTGTACACTGTGGACAAATGCTAGCAGTAATGTAAGTTATATGCCATTTTCAGAGAATGAGTTAAAACGTGGTAAAACACTAGATTAGTCCTTTAACAGCATAATCATACTGTACATTAGGAAAGAAGTGGTGAGTGAACTTGGCAACTTGACAAATACTGGACAAATATGGAGTGTCGACAGCTTGTATTAGCAGTGTTTCAGGCCAGTACGAAAAGGAACTTGGTGACAGCAAGACATAAAAACAGTAGAAAGAATTTCCTATTCAAACTAGTAAAACATGGGAGCTACAAAAACTTAACAATTGGTAGCTATGACATAGAAGTGAATCATGTCACGATGGCACAAAAGAATAATGAAAGAAACTAACCAAATATGTGTATTTAACATATTTTCCCTTTGGTTTGGGATGTAGTGGAGTTGCAAATGGTAGCTTGGTAAATGGAGTGCTCCTAATAGAGGAACCCCATGACACTAAATCCCAAAGTCTGGACTCAGATCTTAAAACCCTGCATGTTTATGTTTGCAATAAAAACTGTGCATGTGATGGCCTGGTTGGATGTACTCTGTTAATGCCACTGTTTGTTGTTGACGTAATTGGTGTTGTCACACACACCAAGGGCAGATCTTATCAAGATTGAGGGATTTAGCTAAAAACAGACAGCTATTGTTTATATTGGTATATCAGAGCAATGGGGCTCAAGCAGAAACTGGGATCTGAGCGGTTCAACAAACGCTAGTTCAGCTTTTCCTGGAATATGTACAGATTGTTGGTGGTGGCCACAGCGATGATGTTGTCCAGAGGATGCCAGGCAGTGTGGAGGATCTTCTTGTTAAAGTCCAGACTGTCTACACTGATCTCATCCTTTTTGCGCTTCCCACCTGTGCTTACTTTGCGAGGTTTCAGGACCGATCGCGGCTTGCTGTTTTCCCGCGATGCTTCCAGGGTCACGTCCTGCCGGTAACCTCTGTCGAACATCCTGAAGAAGTTGTTGTAGGAACCCGTCATCACAACACTGAGGATAGACAAGGTATGAGTGAGTGAGGCAGCAAACTGAGCAACATCAGTCTCTACATTTATCTCAAACATAATCCTCGGTAAAAATAAGGAAAATTAATTAAAACCCAGAGGTACATTTTTCTTCGTCATGAGCCACCACAACAAGCATGTACAGAACAACCCTGGGCCGCCCACATGAAATCATGTGTGGCCTTATGGTCTGCACTGAGCAGATAACCACAGTAAGTGATAAGGCCAATGTTCCTGAGGTCACTGGTGTCAAATAAGCGGTCTGCCAAAAATGTTTTGCACGTCTGGGTATGATGATTTTCACAGATGCACAGTTGTGTTAAAGTTGTTACAGCAGGTCTCCAGAAGGCAACCTCATGCTCACTGGACATGTAAAAAACAGGAGCTCACCTGTCGTTCCCATTCCAACAGCACTCAAACTTGTCGAAGATGCAATCGTTCTCATAAAGTGAACACAGCTTACTCCTGAGATATTCATGCACCTGTTAAAAGAAAGCAATGAGGAGGTGATAAAGTAATCATCAACTGTACAAAAGAGAAATTTTGATTATGACTTCTGTAAAACACCTCAGTATGGTAGAGAGACAGAAGAATGACATCAGGCTTTACAGTCTGCAGGAGCAAAACTGATGAAGAAACCGTAACAGTACTACTTTTGTCTAACCACAACAAAAGTTACAGACCTGATATGTCTCTACTGGTCGGGACTCCATGTTGAGATCCCAAATTTTGACAGACAGGTAGTCACGGGTCATCATGTAGCGTCCACTGTGGCTGAACTTTACATCAGAGATGGATGAGATGATTTCAGAGAAGAACGAACGATTGTTTGGATCCTCTGGCTCTTCAAACACTGAAAACAGAAAGAGATGCATGTCATTAGTTTACCCTGACTGCCACTGATGGAAATAGCTGGGGGCAAGTTTTATATAAATGTGTGAAATTTAATGCAGCAACATATACAATTCAGGTTTAACCTCAAATGCAAACCTTTTATAACTTTTTTCCCCCTAATTATTTCTTATATGTTCCATTATAAACATGTAAACAATTATACAAACAGTGTTTTTCAAATGTTTTAATGCAAAGACTGTATTGTGTAGTGACCACGAGTATGTGATCAAGCATATATGTAACATTTTAATTTCTAGTTTAAAGTAATTATTAGTTTAATTGTTTCAGTGCCTAAACACAAACTCAATGATACAGAAGTGCCTTTTTCTCTTTGGCTTATTGGAGGATTTTGATGACAACAGCTCTGCAAACTAAGCCATTTTTGTTCCATTCACAATTCAGATCATACAAAAGCAGAACCAGAGCATTCCAAGGGAAGTTTATGCTTCTTTTTTGCATAATAACCACACTGAAATAACCAGAGGCATGTGACTGTGATTAGTGATTACTGTTAATTAACCTACCAAGAGCTTTCTGAAAGCCCTTGGTAGGTGTCAGTTTAGAATTTACAGGTGGCTTTGTGCAAAATAGCACAATACAAACATCAAATATAACAGTCTACACTGAAAAATGCTAATGAATTTTAGAAAATGCACACTTTTGTGATAACTACAAATGATTGTAACAATTTAATCAATTACAAAACCTTAATTTTGTCTATGTATTTGTTGAAATGTGGTTAGTTCTTAAATAGAGATATGTTTGGGGCCATGATTGTCTTGATTGATGCGCCTCATCTGACTGAGCTCCAGTCAGGTTTCAAGTGACCAAATTTGAGGAAACCTGGCTCTAGTCAGAAAAGATAGCTCCATCTGTAAAGTCATTCTCCATAGGTTTCAATTCGGCTCCATTGCAAACCAATGGGTGACAATCTCACTGAATATGTAAACTTTTGGCTTTAAGAAAAGACTGGCCATATAGTCGCAGATGAGTTTTAGGCTCTTGGCATGCATTTAAACAATGATTTCTACCAATAGGAGCACACTGAAATTTTGACATCTTAACTTATTCTTGTTTATTATCCATCCTACAGGAAGCACGTCTCAAAATTCAACAGCTCCAGTTGCACAAAATAAATGAAAGACTTACTTTTGGCGTGTTTGTCACAGAGTGCTGATGCCCTCATGTCACACAGGCGGATGGTTCCCTTGCTGCTGCTGTACACAAAAGTGTTGCATTGGTTCGGGTGGAATTCAGCTGCTGTGATCACCTCCGTCAGCTCCTCCATATTGGCTGGTTTAATGTCAACAATGTCTGAGGAGGTGAGGTTAAGGTCAGAGAGCTAAACAGACATTTCCACAACTTAAAAGGAATCCTTCAAAAATCAAAATCAGTAACTATAACATATATAATAACTAGTGCAAACATAGCTAAACAATGCCATTTTCTGAAAGCCCTCGTAGGTTTTGCATGGCTACACATTAGCAAATACTGATTTGTAGAGGTTGACATGGTTATAAAAATGGTATAATGCAATAATTGTGTGGTAAGAGATCCTTCCCATTCTAGCATTCAGAATGTAATTTATTCCCTTTTACTATACGTTTTGTGAACTAGTTAGGCCACAATCAAAAATGCTTTACTTTGTGACTACACTTACAAAAGAAGACACCCAATGGCTTTCTCAAAAGAAAGTTATGTAGTCACCTCAAAAAATCTCTGGGTCTTCTTTAGACTAAGCATGTTTTGGGGTTAAACATGTACATTTAACTTTTTAGAACTTATTTGTTGGAGCAGCTATGTGTACATGTTTAACATTCTGCACTCTGGGGGCATCTGGTGGTAGTATAAATAAATACACTGTGCTCCAGGTAAAACAGACACAAATTCACACCATTTTTTAACTAATGTTTTGTCTAACTTTAAATTTTCAAATACACAAGCAGTGAGTATTATATGCCCTATATAATCAATGGACTGATTAGTTTAATGAGTTTGAAAAGGCATCCTAGTATAGACAGGGTTTCAGAGTTGTTGCAGGGACCAAGTGATGGAACCTGTCTTTGTCCAATTTGACTGATGTGAGATGAACAGTGACTCAGACCTAACTCTAACCAAATACCATTCATTATTTCACATTGCAAATATACACAAAAAAGTAAACGTGCACAAAGTTGTGCTCTCTTAAAATGGACTGCAATATTTTCCACCTACAAAAAATATTTTTTTCCAAATAACAGTTTCTGCTTAGACACTAAAATGCCCTGTAAGGTGGCACTACCAAGCAGTTAGTAGTCTTGTGATGCTACATCTTTTTTTCACAGGAAATACAAATAAACCTTCTATGAATGTGTATGAATAATGTTAAGATCTATAGAAGGTGATGGTTGTTGTAGAGCTGCACAATTAAAATGTGTGCTCTGCCCCGTCTCAACTTAGGCAAATCAGACATCATAACGCTTTTCCGCCCCTCTTTTCAAAGTATTTTTGGTTACACATGTCTGAGGTGTGTGCCCTACATTAACTGAGTGCAGTGACTCGAAGCTTCTGTGCAGAGCTGCCAAGCTAGCATCTGAATGTGAGGCATTTTGGGTACATTGGTAAATTGCTGTGCCTATCCATAATCAGATGTTCAGCATGTGATTGTACCCAATGTTTTGGGTAAAATTTTATTTAGATTTTGGAGATGCATTGAGTTCAGGAAAGGATGAACCTTATTTTGAGTCTTATTTTGATTCAAAGATTTGCACACTAGCAGGAATGTAGCACAACATGGAAGTAAAACCAGTGCTGTTTTTTATGTGAAAAAGCCATAAAAATACTTTACCCCTAAAATCAGTGAATAATTGTGATCTCATTATTGATGAAAATACCAGTCATTATCATTTTGGCTATAACTGTGCAACCCAAGGTTGTGTGATCTTAAAAGACAAAGGATACTAAAGCTGCGATCAGTTATCTCCAGATGCCAGAGGTTAATACGCAGGTCATCTGCAGACAGGTAGGTCTCATAATCACTGTTGACTGAGATGGAGTTGATATGATAGGTGTGAGCATTTGCAAACACTCGTCTGGGGCTGGCCTCCACCATCAAGTCCATGGGCCTGAATATTGGTACCTGAGGAGAGGGGTGAGATTAGTGTCACTTTATTTTCATGGAAAATGCAGTAGATTGTGTGGACTTTATAATGTCCACTCTTTAATGTTGTGGGGGGGAAAAGAAAAGGAGGAAGGACACCCAACTGTAGCACTAGTAAGGACAGATACAAGTATCACAATACAGACTAGCTATTGTAATAATGTGGCGATGTTGTATTTTTTTTTCCATTTTTGACTTGCAAACAGTGAGCTGCTTTTCACACAAAGAAAGAGAGGTCTAGCTTCAGTGTACAGGCTAGTCTCTTAAACTGAGTCTATATTTGGAAACTGTTCAATAAATATAGATCTGTTTCCCAAACTGGAGGGTGCATATGACCAGGGAGAAAACTGCAGTGAAAACTAAAGCTGAATAGGCCTTTTTCAGAGCAGACATTTTAACTTACCACTAACACAGGTGTGCAAATTTGTGGCATTGCAGTAATAGACTGCTTCTTTTAGGTCGATTATGGCTCCAGGGTTTTTTGCTATCCTGTTGACTTATTTTATTTGTATGTGTTAGGCCTGTTTTTCTATGTATTGTTTTTTATGAGAGGGATGAATGTGTGGCTGGGGAGCTGCAAATCAACTGCCCCTCGGGGAGAAATAAAGTTTTCTGATTCTGATAGACCGTTTAATTATTTTACCATGCTAGTAAGGTATATCAGTGTTTGATGAATGTTTGCCTGATTCAAAAACAACAGAACTGATAGTTTTGTAATGTTTGCAAGACAATGGTGAGAAAAATTTTATCACTTTACTTTTGTTTCAACTAATTCAGACTTATTTCAATGAGCTTTTAAATAAGTAATAACACTAGTCTCAATTGTATATACTTCATCAAAGGTACAATACAGACATGTGCACACAATAATACAAAAACAAAAATACAAATCTGGCATATCAAAACATTGTTAATGATAACATGATAATACATGTTAAACACCATTGGGACAGTGATAAAGCACTTTATACACACCCGTAGTGATGTGACAGAATTTGGATCTCTGTATCTCCCATCTTCTTCCTTCAAATTGTAGCCCTCTGGTCTCTTGTCACGCTCGCTAATTTTCCACAGCTTTATAGTTTTGTCTACCAGTGAGAGAGCAGACATCATGAAAAACTCATTTTCAATAACAAAAGAAGTTGCGTAAATTTAGATGGCTGGTATCTCCAGAGGGGAGATGGAAAGGTTTCCATTTAAAACAGATAAAATATCACAGTCAGTCTTGCCACATTGAAGGAAATTAACTAGAATACAGCGGTTTTACGAACCGTTTGTAGACAGAAGGAACTGTGCTGCATTCTTCTGAGGCAACCATCGAATCTTGTTGATCTTCTCCTCAATCTCAAGACTTTTCAGGTAGTCAAACTCAGGCTCGTGGCTCTGGAAGGTGCTGTAAACATTGTACTCGCCTCGGCACTGTGGCTGATTCTTACTCTACACAATGACAGAACAAAGATCAGACTTAATTTCAAACATTATCATGACAGAACTAAGACTTATACTTAAAGCAAAATTCAGAATTTCAGCTCAAGATCAGAAACTACACTGTAATTTTCAAATGGTAGTCATTAAAATGTTCAACCAGCTTCACTAATTTATGAATTTAGCAAATGTTAAAAAACACACACAGTTTCTACACATTTAATTGGTTATGTCACCAAAACATACCTCTGGCTCCTGCTGAAAGATGACAACACGACCCCCCTTGTCCCCAGTGGCAAGTAGCTCCCCGGTGTGGTTGAATTCAACAGTCGATATGATGTCAGCTGTCAATATGGTATAATAATTAGAATACCATCAAACGTAAGGAGTTTGCTGCTGTATTAGGAATCCTGTTGTGTAAATTTGAGGTATGTTGAATTTTAAAAATATTTTGCAAGGGTTTTCTGGTTGACCAATTTATTTCCTTTCAATGAAACACAAAATTCTTCAGCAGCGTTTAAGATATTGTACGTTTGCTACCGTTTCGTCCACCTGTGAGAGGTGAAACCAATGTCAACCGTGGCAAAAACACAACAGAGCAGTGACGCACATGTATGTATACACACTACAGTGTTCTAGTGCAATGGAACTAAATCTACACCCATAGGAACAACTGTCAAACTGCATCTATTCAGCACTTTTCAAAGACAAGCATTCTCAACAAATCCTACAATACAACAATCAATCCCCATTTACAGACTGGCACTATTCTGAGCTAGTGCAATCCTTAATATAGACAATGGCGTTGTTCCACTCTTAGCACAGCAGACAAAGTGCCTGATACGACCTGACTCCATACAAACTATCATATAAAACTAAAGTAGACAGACAGGCGGAGAATATTTTTGCAGGAGTCAATAAAACTACTATTGTAGTGGCAAGTTTTCAGCGCATGTATTGACATAAGGAGAGGCTCTCATTTATACTTGTTCTCAGGCAAAGCTTACTATAAACAAGTGTGTAGCCCTTCACACACAAATATGTCCACCATGTACTGTAAACATATTTTAGCACTCCATTCTTTTTCTCTTTTTTTGCATTAATTATGCTCATGTTCCATGTGTAGGATTATTTAGAGCAGTCCAACAGTCATTTCACAAGAAACACAATTTTCACTTACCCCAAAGGTATCTAACCACACCTTGAAGTCTCAAAAGACCATTTGTATGTCTGGATGCCCATAGAGCTAAGTAGTATTTTTTTTATTTTGACTTGGTCAATCAAACACTCTGAAAATAAGACCTTCGTGCGACCTGTGAAACATATTTGCAGTTGAATCCAACGAAAATAATTGCTCAATCACAAAAGTGCACCTCCTACTTGTTTAGGGCTTGCCCTTGCCTTGCAGAGGTAAAACTTGTGGCTATTCAAAGCTGATATGCATTGCACTCCAAATCATGCATACATGAAGTGACACACCACTAAAACTCCAGTGATTGTAAAAGTAGTAACTGCTGGCATTTTCAGAAATTATACCACAAATAGAAGACCCAATGGACTAGCAGCAAGTATGTGCCACACCACTGATCCTTTAACCTCAGCGCTCACAGATAAATGCAATAAAACAGCAGTCATATAATGTTTTATAGCAGTATAAATGCATTCAACAAAATGTGCAGCAGTTGCATTGAAGCAAACTTCACAACAGGCATGCACAGGATGCCAGACACACAGTGCATGCTAGCAAACATTCAGTGGTCAGCACATGGACTTACCTTCAGCGACATCATCATCTATCGCTCCTTTGACTTGGGAGAAGCACCACTGCACATCACTGCTCCCACCACCGGGCCCTGCACAAAACACAAGCCCAAGTTTTGACACAACACATTCAGAGACAACTTCACACGCGTTAGCCTGCTGCTAACTTGGCTAAAATCAGTAATATGAGAACAAGGCCGCATCTGACTTTATTCTAACTGCACATTTTAACTGGGGTTGCAAATTCCCAGGCAAAAAAACATAGTTTAAGCATGTTTGCTGTGCAAAACAGCTCACTTTCACTCTGTCACTGACTCACACTGGCATCTTGGAAGTATCCTAGCTTGCTAGCTAGCTTGCGCTGGTTAACCATAACACAGAGAGACCAACCCAGCATCTGTGCCAAACATGATAGTAGCTGCTAAATAATACGTGAACCGCAGATACTTTGACAGTCTCATCTGTCTAGTTTTACCTGCCATGGTGAGCGGCTAAGACAGGGATCTCTGTAGCGGGCTGGGGCCCTGGTCTGGAGCAGTGCTGACCCGGGTCGGCTGGGAGGTTCTGACCGAGGAGCAGTGGAGGAATGAAGCTGGGAGTGCTGCTAGTAACCCCGAAGAGCCTACTGGAAAGTCCTTGACCCAGCTGATATCGACAGCACGAAACGGGTTTCAGCCAAAGAAAGTAACCTACAGTCCTCTGTGCTGGTTTGTAGACTTTGCACTCTACTTTGAGATTTCCCTCGCCTCTGCCTGCTCCAGCATTACACTTTCAAAATGGCGCAACGCGGGCGGCGTTCAGCAGGCATCAGAGCGCGGAGCGGGTGCACCGGAAAATTTCAACCCGAGCCGTAAGCGACACGGCTCTTTTTCCTGCGCACAGATGCTGCACGGTGACTTCACTTATTCCGGTTTTAATTTTGAATGACAAGTAATTTTGACTTTTTACAATTATATCATGTAACGCATAAACCCCGCCCATGTTTGTTGGTTCTGTGATTGAAATCGAACTAACCCACGCAGGAAGGGTGAATTTAGAAAGCGACGCCAGGAAACTCTGGCATAAAGTTTAATTCAGAGATTTATACTTGATTTCTATTTTATATATCAGTTAATTATTGATAAGTCAATCATCTTTCACGTTCCCAATATTGCTATATTATTTTTAAAATTAGTTTTCATTGGCTCATTTATTGGCTTACTGTGCATTTAATGTTGATAGGCCATGACAGTTGTTAACACACCTAGATTTTACTGTTAAATAACAGTGGAATCAGAACAAGGTTGAGATAAGAGGGATTAGTATGTTGCAGGGGCAGCGATGCAGGCAAAATGGCACCTTCTGCTGTCAGAGAGCATCTATAGCACCTGCTGCTGTTTCTTACACCTGAATGCCACCAGAACATCAGCTTTGCATTATGCCTTTGAACAGGTCAGCTTTGGTGCCTTGATGTGAAAAGTGTCTGGCAAACAAATTGCTCCCAAGCAAACTGGAGTCCAGGCATGAGGGCCTGATTTAGCCAGTCCAAAAATGAGTGGATCTGCCTTTTCCACAGCATTTTCACTTGTCAAAGCACAAAAAGCACATGTGTTAGTATTAACATGATCAGTGTTGGTGTAAGTGAGGCACAACAGACCCTCCTCACAGCAGATATTTTGACTTCTCATAACAGAATAAACACAGGTGAAACTAATTTAGTCTACGATGGCTCTGCTCAAGTGGACCAGTTCCACCTGTTCTTTTCCTGCTATGAGAAGCCAAACTGTCTGCCAAAGGTATCATACATTTTATTATTTACACCACTGCTTTTCTCAGTGTGACATATTAGAATGTCTACTTGAAACAGGCCAACTGAAACCCCCCTATCTCCCCCACTCTGTCCTTTAGTCGTTTTTATGTATATACATTTTTAGGGGAATTTTATGAGATAGTTCCAGCAGAGAAACATCAGGAGACCCCAATCCAGATCCACACCAGGAAGACTGCAGTTCATGGTTAGTATCGTAACACTAAACCCACATGGACACCCCAGTTCCTTGTAATTAAAATAAAAGTCCCAAATTTATTCAGAAATATGCAGATTGTAAGCACAATATAAAGTGAAATCATAAAGGCCTTGAAATAATATTTAAGCCTCATGACCAGGAAATAACGGCAGCGATGCTTTAAGGCATGAATCACTTCTGTTTTTCATTGTGCGTTGGTGGTGCATATAAGATTGCCAATCAAATTTGGACTTTTGTCACACTACCACAAATTAATTGCCTTCCAGTAAACCTGGAGCCTTCAGGTCTTTTAGGAGCTGGGGGCCCCTGGGGAAGTTGCCCGGTGCGCCTGCCTGGTGATTCAGCTTTCTCAGACACACAGGATTACCATCAGTAGGGACAGCTTTGCTCCACTAATTCACTCAGGAGACATTATTACAAGACAAACATTCCCCACTGGCATTGCCACTGTGGACAAGCCTCATTTATATAAACATTTTCGTCAAATTTCATCCGCCCTTCTAAAGAAAAAAGCAGTTTTTAATCTATTCCGAACATACAATATTACACTGTATGCTACACAACTATACAAACATGTCTTATAGCTTCTTTGTGGTCTATTTTCCAGCACACAGATCCTAAATTGCACATTTAAACACACTTTCACCAAACACATGAGATGCAAGCCGGCTTGTTTAAAATGACTGCAGAGTTGCTTTAAACACCCTGTTTAGTTTCATTTTTTAAAAATGCACAAAAGCCATGAGCTCTACTGCAGAGCGCAAATCAACGAAGAAACACCATAACTCCCGCTGTTTTTGTTGTTTTATAGGAAGTGCATAGACCACAAATCCCAAGAAGGTCTGCTCGTTCACTAATGAGCTCTGAGTCCAGGAACAGGCTCATTCTTCGGCGGCTGTTCTCATTTTACTTTCCCACCATAAAATAAGTGGTCCATCTTGCAAGGAGCAAAGCACCAAACAGCACCGTGTAGCTGAACAGAACAAACTTGAGGATTTCCCTGAATGTCCGGAGAAAGCGTATAAACAAGGGATCCACGTCCAGAGGCTCCTGCTGGGTCTTCTGCCTGCGACCGGCTTGAGTCAGGTGTCCCATGTTGTCACCTCGGCCCATTCTGCAAAAACACACACATATGTCAGATTTCAAGAGAATTTAAAGTTCCTTAAACCCACACACACTGCACATAACAACACCGACAGTATGAATCCTATAAATAAATAAATTACATTTATAAATAATAAGACAAAAAACCTGAAAGTCAATGAGATCCATGCTGTCGTGCTTTACTTAAGCAGCAAATACATTAATTTCAGTGCTTTATGTTGTTTCAAATGTGCATTTGAATTAGAAGTGCAAAATATTTTTCTTCCTAGCCTCGTAAAAGCTGAGAGGTCTGCCCAGCCACAAGACTGCTTTTAATAATTTATCTGTAAATTGTCCTAATAGGGTTCAGTATTGATCTGTTTTGTTTGTGTACAGTCACAAACAATATATGGTGAACATCTTCCACATTCATCTTTCACAGTGACTTTACTGCTTTTGGATATTTTTTAAGTAGAAATGCTGAAGCTTTTAGATATAATATTAAATTAAATAAATATTTGTAATGCAACAGGAGTTACAGCCAAGTTTATATACGAATCATGTTAAGAGTTACAGTTTTGTCTCACATTAAGGAAGCAAATGAGTATAATAAAATATAAAATCTTATTTAAAAATGTGCTAATGTCCAGTTGACGTCCAGCTTAACAAACTTAAACTGTACAAAAAGAGACAAGATTCAAATCTGCATGAATCCCAAACACTTTTTAAATGATATAGTAGAAAAACTGTAACCACTTGTACCTTGGTGTTGTTGGAGCAGGACAGGAGCTGATCAGAAGGAGGGCTCCTGTGCTTCCAGCCCTGAAGTCCAAGTTGGTGTGTGTTGGTGTCTTGAGCGTTTCAAGCCCTTATTGCAGAGGAGGAGCCAAAAGCAAAAACTGATCGCCAGGATCTGAATCCCCAGGGAGTGATCTAATGGCAATTTCAGTCTTCAGCACACCTGCTCCTCAAGCAAAGCAACACAACTGTGAGATTTTAGCCAGAATTTAGTTGTTTTCAATTTAATTAAACAAAAACAGTTTCCAAGTCTTCTATCCGATCAACATAGAGGAAATCAGCATGGATTACCTGAGCAGAGTCCACTAAAATATCTGAGTGCTGCCAGCAGGTCTCCCTATGTATATAGTGTCAGGCACGAAGAAGGTATTGACTGATACAGAGATCAAGCACCCTCCCGCAGCACAGTTATCCTCTACCGGAACATGGAGCAAATGGCCTCCTAATTCAATCAGTGTCCTCCGCTGTCAAATCATGGGCAGCCGTGGGCTGAGCTCTCCAGACAGCACAGGGCCATTATCGGCTGATCAGGAGGCCTGTTACTGTGCTAATTGCTCCTTCAGAGAGCTGGACCACTGCTGACGGATACACTCCCATCCCTGCCCTTCATCTGCTTACAATCAGCTTGCCTCTCCAAAAATTACCTTCTAGACAATAGGCAAAATGGCTTGTCACATGACCACATAATACGAGAGTAATTTCATTGAGTTAGGAGTTTATTTTTAACCCCAGCAAAGACCACACAAAACAAACAAAAAACAGCCAAGAAAAGCTTTAAAAATGCAAATCAAAATGCATCTTTAATCTTATAGATGACATTATCACAAACATCTCAAAGGTTGTGGTCATACATACATATATACAGTAGCTTTCCACAGTGATGGAAACAGCAGAGGACAAAGAGATGTGCAATAGGCTGTAGCATGAATCCAGATTTATACTGTAATGTCTGGGTGCAAATCAAGGACAGGATAAAAATGAAAGGTACCCAGTGGAGCTCACTAGAAGCACTAAGGAGGAATGTTTTTACGAGTGAATCTTGAACATGCATGTGACCGCAGGTGAAGCAAGACACATTCCAGGCCAGAAGGAAATACATATATAGTGTGTCTTGATCAGTTATTCAAGACATTATGACATTATTTTTAAGAAAACTCCACTGGGCACCTCTAAAGATGCTGTTGCTGTTAAATCAGCACAGACATCAATGAAACACCTGCAGTACACTGGTGTCGACATAAGAACCACAGCTGAGCTGTTCTGATGGATGTTTGGGGTGTTTGATGTGGCCAGGTGCGCATGCAGGCGACTCAGGGCGTCTGGGATTCAGGCCGGTCCATGAGGGATTTGATCCAAGTTGTGCCATTTATGAGTTTTGTGGTGGCAATAATATACTCCATCCCGCTGTCTTCCATTTGAGAGAGGAAACGGAGGGCGGCTATTTCTGCGTACGTCACTCCACCGAGGAAGAACACCAGCGTTGTCCGATTCTCCCCCTGTTGGCCTGTGCAACATTAAGAGAACGTGCATGTCACAGAAAGCAGCATAACAAACAGTGTTTCACTAAGGGTTTCCTTGATTTCACTCTCATGTGGCAAATCAAATTTCTGCCATTGATCACAATAACAAAATACAACTGCATGTAAAAGAGTGCCAAGTCCCTTCTGTTAAAGCAACATTTTTTGAAAACATTAATTTAGCCGTACCCTCCCCCTTGATTGGAGTCCTCTATTAACACCTCTGAAAACCAATGTAAGAGAGGCATGTAGCAACAAGTCAACTGTGTAATGCCCAAACTCGCAGTTCTAATTAGCACATTTCAAATTGAGTGTATAATTAAATTCATTATTCACATCAGTGTAACACCTACTACTGCCAAAATGAAAAGATGGAGGAAAACTGAGGGAAAGCACTGGTTGTCACTCACAAATCAAACACAGCCTGTTTTTATTTAGCCTTCTCTTCAGGCACACAGAGAGACGACAAACACAGACAGTGGCTACGCAGCATTGTCAGCTTTGTGTCATCAATCTGCTGCCGCTCAGCATTTGACTTGAAACAAAGCCTGTGTCTTATCTACATGTAGCAGGCAGGAGGGTGTTTTTGTTCTGTAGTGAGCAGCAGGGCAAACAGCAGTGCTAGTTTGTATTGGTGCTTACGTTTCTTGTGTAGCCCAGAGGGAAGCTGTTGTCTCTCCTCAAAGTGTGGGCCTGGAAGCATCTTCAGCACCTCTTCGATGCTCCGCCACCCGGGCCTCGCCAAGACCTGAGTCAGTCGGATGCTTAGTGGAGCGTAGCCACTGTACACATATGAGATGTCGTTGGGGTTCTAAGAGAATCAAAAAACACACAGAGACAAGGTGAACCCTCAAAATTGCACAAGTTTAACCCTCAAAGTTACAACTTATTTTCAGAATTCTCATACCTGCTCATTGGCGTCCTCCATCCACAGTTTAAGGGTTTTTCTAATAGTGGGGTAGTTATTCCTTGAGCTCGTCTGTGGCTTCAAAAGACCCCCCTTTTCTAGGTTGTTCAGTGTTAGTATGTGTTCATAACCGTAGGTCTTTAAGACAAAAGAAAAAGAGACTGTTAATTTCAAATATGCATGTAATACAACTGAACAGGGCTTGAAAAAAGTTCACAATAACACAGCAATTTGCAACTATTTTTCTTTTTCATGTCTTTAACTCTACCTGGAGAATCTCCCTCTTGTAGTAGTCAAGCACTTTCTGCTTGAGGCCATTGTTGCAGACTGACTGCATACACACCAGACGCAGAATCTTGATCAGCGGGTCCTTCTGTGCAATGCAGTCTTCGATATATGTGTTTACCTGCATAGTGAACATATTTAAGGATCTCAGTAAACTTTAGTGAAATCATGTGAAACCATATTAATGCATGTGTTTGATCAGCTTTAGAGAAACAGTAAGTAACAAGATGAATATTACCTTGTCTGTATCGACACCAGTCATAAACTCCTGCTCCACTGTTAGATTATCAAAGAAGGCCTCAGACGCTGAAACAAGAGTTAGATTTTACTACTTTATAACAAACTGACACCTTTAATGTACAATAACAAGAGAAGTAAGGAATATTACAGAGGAATAAAGGATTTCATGTAGTTTCCAATAAGACTACTCCAAATTGGTGGATAATGATTGTATTTCCTTTTTGATAAAGTATGTGTGCAAGCTTAGACACAATATGATGTGAGATGTGTCCCAGAATGTAAAAAGAAATAAAATGCAATGCAGTTGAAGAGGAAAATATTGAACCATTTACGTACTGGTGATGTCCTTGATCAGCTCGGCTATAGAAGTGTGGTTAGCCAGTGAGCTTCGTGCTGCCTGCATGTGAGGCAGCTGAGACACAAACTGCTTTATTTCTCCCACTGTTTTAGCATTATGGCGTTCCTGAAAGACACAAAGTGTCACATTACTTGCAGAGCTGTGAGAATTTTCGATGCTGAAGTTAATGAAACAACATTTAAATCATAGGAACCATTACCACAAAACATCAATCACAAATCACATCAGTGAATAAAATTGAATGTAAAACAGGCCTGGACATGGCAGACTATTGTAATGCACCAGAGAAAAGAGAGGAAGCTGTAAGCCCATTTACTTAATTATATTTGTATGCAGCACTGTTTAACCCATCCTCGTTTTTCTCAGTAAAATACAACTCCCACACAACACAAAATAAGCTAATTTAGTCGATGAAGTAAATGTCAGTTGGCTGGTTGAGGACTCCTACTTCACAAACAAAGAAAAAAACAGATGCTCTTTGGATCCAAGGACATACTGAGAACAGAGAAGTTTTAGACTTGTACTTTGCTTTGTGGTCAATAAGATTTAAAAAAAATAAGACTAAAACAGAACAGCCAGAATAGCTTTAATGCTCTTTGGCATTGATTCTCCAAGTCTCTGGAGCTCTACTGGAGAGATGAAACACCAATTCCCAAAAAGATATTCTCTCATTTGATGGTGGTGGAGAGTGCTGTCTATAAGTTCTTTTTTAAATCTTTAATATTAAAACACAGTTTCAAAATCTCCCATGTGTGTTTAACTGGGTTGTGACAGTGAAGGCCGCAGTATATGATTCACATCATTTTCATGCTCATCAAACAGGATAGAACGGTTTAATCAAAGGACAAAGGTGATGAGTCAGAACAATCCTGTATTGAGTTGAAGTGATTCTTCCCTAAAGGACAAGTGGACCCCAACCATGCCAGCAAAACGCCCCCCACAGCACAATAGAGCCACTAGATCCTCCCACTGGAGGTTTTCCAGGTTTTTTCTCTAATTTATCCCCTGTGTGTCCCTCAGTGTTCCAATCTGTTGAGAAAACAGTCATATGTTAGGTCTTGTTGAGCATTCTGTTTGAACATTTAGTACTTTATCTCAAATCTAGGTTTTTCTTATCACCTTGTTAACCTCATTGATTTATTGATTGATTATAACCTTCACTGTAAAATGCCACACAGATTACAATCAGATTAGATCGGCTGGGATGTCTGGAAGTGATCCAATGTATCTCACTGAAAATACCAAGCATTGTAATGACATTTTTAAACACAGGTGTAATGAAGGGAGTATTACACGATAGTTGTATTACAGCATGAAAATATGGTAAGACGGGCAAAGTTGAAGCAAGACTAACCTCAAAGGCAGCAGATATAATTTTGGCCTTCTTGCTGAGTGCTGCGCCAACAGCGTTGAAGTTTTTGTCCCGGATTTCTGCATACAGTTCCTCTGCTGAGTTGAGCTGTAACTTCTTAGGCTCTGTGGGTAAATCTTTACTCGCTTCACCTTGTTTCTTCTGCGCAAACTTCTCAGGAGGCAGCTTGACATAACCTATAAGGTAGTAGGAGAAAAATCAAGGCCTGGAGATTTTAAAAAAAACGAAGGAAACAAACTAAAACATAATATATTTTGAATTTAAGTTCATTGCTTTGCTGTCACATTTAGCAAAATTACAGGATAAATATTTAAGAATACTCTTAGATGCTATGAAGAAAGCCATCATTTGGAAATGGCTGAACTTCACCTTAAGACTACAATCTGATCAATATGTAAATTACTGAGGACTGTGTTGCTAAGATATAAAGCATTGCATATGTCAGTGAAAGACCCTGTCCTGTTTCAAGAAAAATAAGGTTGCAAACAAGTAACACAGGAAGACAAGCATATGTCAAATACCGTAAAAATAACTGAGCCTTGATATCACAATGACAATTGCATATAATGAAAGAAATCCAAATGGTTTATTCTTACCGTTATTGATTCCATAGATCTCATCAATAAGACCCTCGTAGGTGAGCTGTGTGGCCAGAGGGGTGAGCAGGTCAACATTACGGTCCAGGAGCAGAAGAGTATCGAACACAGGCAGAATCTGATTCTGAGTGCCAGCAAACTCCCTCTTCATCCTCAACATCATGTTGGCAACATGCTGAGAACAAGTGAAGAATTTCTGTGTCAGTCAAATTGTGACCTGGCTGCTGCGAGCGTCTGTCCACTTGAAAAATGGCTGTTACAACATGATACTGATCAAAATAATTCTCACCCGTGCACAGTCTCCTTTCCCATAGATCTGTGGAATGGTACCATACAGCGCCTGTAAGGTCATGAGGCCTTTGGCTGTGTGGTACAGGCTTGTCTGGTCATTTTCCAGGTAACACTCCTGAGTGAGACAAAGAGGAATAAAAATATGTTTCTATGACAGTTCGATATACGTCACACCTGTAAATCTGGTAGTGAGGAAAAACAATTCCTTTAGGAGCTGTCTAAATTTTTCATTATGTCACTAACTTAAAATATTAGTTTAAATAATGCTGATTTGCAATCTAGTCTGTGCTTTATACCAAGACATAGAAACTTCATTCATAGAGCTGAAGAGTGATGGAAATATATATCTGGGATGTACAACTTGAACACACCCTGAAAGCACTTTCATACTCCATGGAAAGCAGGTCACCATCATAGGGAATCAGGTCCAGGATATACTCATCGATGTTGATGAAAGATCCCAGCACACCCTGCTCCTTCAACCTCTGTTCACACAACATGCTACGCCGAGGCACAAACAAAATGTGAAAGTCTCGCGATGAATGCAGCTTATCCTCACTGAAAAATGAACAATCCAGAACAAAAGTGTTACACACTGTGGAGAGCTTTGCCAAGTGAGAGAAAGAACTTTTAGCACTTTACAGTGTGGGGCTTGGAAATGAGACACATAAACACACCTAAATACATTCTCAGCGATGATGTCCATAAGCTCCAGTCTGGGGCGGACAAAGAAGATAATATTTTTGACATCAGCAGAGGGGAGCCTGCCGCTCTTGAGAGTGAACATCTTTTCCACTTCATGTTCCTGAAAAACACAGTAACAAACATACAACACATGGTTAGTATTGACAGTTGTAAAGCATCTAAGCTACTTTCAATACATGGCACTACTGTAAGAAGAAACCTGACCATGCCTTATCTGATCATTGACTGTTACTTTATGATACATAAGCTGTGACGAAAGCACTTACCTTCAGTAGAGAGTACTGAGCTATCAGTCCAAAAGGCCCTGTCAGATATTCATCCCAAACGATGGCCTACACAGCAAAAGCACAAAAAGTAATAAATATTAGTAGCTAGGCCTGGGAAATGATCTGTCTGTGGAAATCATTTATTATTTTAATTTTATGAAGGGTCAAAGAGGTGCATACATTTGAAGCAAACAGAATAACAACAAAGAAACAACAATAACCGAGAAAAGGAAACAAACCAAACCCGAATATGCATACACGTATATATACAGTACATACATACACAAACGTATAAATAAAATATTAAAGATATATATCTACACACAACCACATACACCTTGTGCATACACATAACTGGACACAGTAATACGTAAATACATGCAGTCCCAACACAGTTATGAGTTCATTTATACAAACAAACAAAAAGTAATAATAAATGTATCACATAAACTGTTAACAACCCTTAAATTAACCTTATCAACTTCCCAATATCAATTTCACAGTCCACTGTGTCAACAACACTTTCAAACTTTCAACACCAAATTGTTGTGTCCATGTAGCTTTTATCTTTTTGCTTTCCGCATCACAATCATGATGTTATTCCACTACATCATCCTTTCAGTCACCAAACAATATAGTTAGAGGACAACTACAAAAACACAGAAACTGAGATTCACTTTTAAACTTAATAACTTCCTTATAAAAGGCGTGTTGTGACTCCTCTTCCTCCTGACAAAATCTGCTCGAACTACCCTGCTGAATATTCCATTTTAAAGCATTTTCTTAATGTGCAAGTATCTGTAAATTCATTTCAGCTGTAAAATTCTAATATTGACATACAATGTGATCAAGCAAACCTTCTCTGTTCCATATGAGATACATTTGTCTGACAAATCCTCCCACTTTGGAGGCTACTAGTAAAGCTAGTAGCCTGAAAGGCTACTAGTAAAGCTATTAGCTATTAGCAAATGGCTCCAATAATTAACTGAGGAACAATACAGCTCACATGCAGATAGACCTGAGGTGTGAGAGGATGTACTGTTTTAACCCAATGACACTTAAAGGAGATCTATCTTAACATAAGGTGCAATATTTGCTGACATAGCTGACAGCTCCATGATAACGTTGTGGCTCTGAGTCTCAGTCACATTCATGTGGGTAACTGTCGTTATTTCGGCCATGTTTTATATAAATACGTGGGTTTATTACCTTGCTCCCCGCACATTTGTCCAAAAATTCTCGAAGTTCTTTCCGTGCTGCCTCTCTGAGTATGTTTAGGTTCACTCTGCCGTACGACAGGTGGGCAGCCATTTTTCCTGATGAGAAACACAACAAATCAGGTGACTTCAACAGGAAGACTCAATCACGTGACCAAAGAAGACACAGTATCAAGATAGTTCACACCACAACACAGCCTAAATACTATAAAATGTAACTTGTAATTAATTCCAGCCTGTGAAACTTCATTTATGCGTGTCTGTACTATCTCCCAGCAGTTTAATATTATGATAAATAACGTTAAACGGCTAACAGGGTGAGGTTTTACTGGAAGGCCGTTTGGCTCCCGGTTTCTTGTCTCACGCATGCGCAGCAGGCCCTTGCTAAAAACAATTCAATTAAACATTTTTTTAAGAAAATAAAGGCCTTACTTACACTTTATGCAACCATTGATAGATTTGAATTTTATTTTAAATGACATTGATGCACAGACGTCAAGTAGCAGCTTAAACATTTTCCCATTTGAGTCTGCTTAAGGAAACCATCAAGGCGGTATGAAGGATGTACTGTCTTTCTTCGCCTGTAGTCTTTGATTGTGTGTAGGTGTGGCAAACATACATTAGAACCACTACAAACTAGGCTTTATATGCTGTCAATCCGGGATAGTTTCACAGAGAGCGTGTTTTTGCAGTCACCGATTTCACTAACGATACAAAGAAATGTCACCTGTTAACAAAAGAGGTGCGTTGATTTCACGTTTTCTTGGGTGCGATGACTACTTGATCCATTAGATGGCGCAATGTCCCCGCAGTAAGAATCTATACGCGGTCTCCTATGATCTTATAATTGAGACATTGGTGTGAGAATTTCAGCGATTATTTCTCTTAGATTTAATTGTTGTCGCCAAACAATATTAACTCAGCTCGTTTGAATGAAAGACGAAAAGTTAATTATTCGGCAGACTTTTATGATCATGTTGGAAAAATTAAAAGATTTCAGAGTGTTTGGGATATTTCTGAGGGTCCATTGCAACGAGGGATAAAAATAGACACAAAATGAAAAACAGCACGACTCTTAAGATGAAATAAAACAGTGACTTCATTCTATTAAAAACCTTTCAAAAACGAAATGCCAGTTAAACTTTGAACAACCATGTGATATCTAGTGGTATATGTTAAAAAAAAAAAAAAAAAAAACACGAGGCGCAGTCATAAATCACCGCACATAATCATATTAAATTGACAGTGATTTCTCAATAGGGCTGCCAGGATGATGAGACAAATTTAGACACTATGTTACAGAGACAATTGGATCAGGTGATGACTGCCCACTTGAGCATCACTGTTATCACTTCAGATCCAGGGGTTTCCTTCCCAGGGTACCAAGGGCTTTCCATCCTCCGCGCAGGGTAGGAGACGAGTTCCCATACATTGTGGTGATCCGCTGTGTCTCAAGCAACAGACTCTTCCAGGCAAAAGAAAAAAAGAAAAAAAAAAGGTTTTGGTGACAGGCATCATGCGCAATGACTAACTCAGTGGACGGATCCAAGCGCTGCACAGAAATTTAGTCCGCATCATTCCCTGACAGCTCCGTGAGGGAGAGAGAGCGCAGAGAGGGAGGCAGGGGCTGGATTCTCAGGTAGGCTTGTGCGATCTCCTTCGAAGGATTTTTTTTTCAAACATTGCATCCTCACCCTAAAAATCGCTCTGAGGTTAGTGCATTCGGCCGGTGACTCAGTGCTTTATAATTTCTCATTTACAAGTTGAATGAATGCAGCGTTTCATTCAGAAGAGAGATGGGCTGAACATATTTCACTGCCTGTGTTTTATTAATCTGATGGAACACATTTGCAATGTCTTTATGAGTCAGATACTTACTGAGTCATTTGAGTGAAAAGGGAAGATTGGTGATTGTGTGCAGTGCTCTCAGTGTGCATGAAGCTGCTGCTAATTAACCTATGTGAGCTACCAATTAGGCTATGTAAATGAACATTTGATTGATTCTTTTGTTTTAGGGGAAACATGTCTCACTGAAAACATTGCTCTGCACCAGAATGCATGCAGAGGTGTTGATACAGATCGCCTCCATGTTTCTGAATTGTTGCACTGATTTACAGCAGCATGCTTATGGACTAAGTTTATTCATGAGTGGCTGATAAATATAACTCTTGGTGGAGCTCAGTGGGTTACATCTTAATCCCTTTTAAGATTAATTAATACAAGACTGGCCCGGCTGCACTACTTCAAAATGAGTCCTTCCTTGTTGCAGATCTGATATAAGAAAACAGACCTGGTAAGTCATGTGGGAGATTGTGTGGTTGCAGTCCCTGGGCGTTGCTGCAGGATTTTTTGGAGCGCCCACTGGGGCTTGTTGTGCCTGCAAACTGGGAGGAAAAACATCAGTAATGCCTCCAAATGCTGATGTGGGCAGGGCAGCTCTCAACTCCAGCTGTGCTGCCGGACAGGTGATTCAGTTGCCTTCTTGTTGTGATGTTATCTTATCCTGCACCCTGGGGTTGATACACTTGGAGGGTCAAAGCAGCATGTGTGTGTGCTGTAAACAGACTTACTGGACCAAAACACTTCATTGCTTCTGGTGTTAATATGGAAAGAGGGCAGGAGAAAAAAAGAAGCTGGGAATCTGCCTCCCAGTTCCACCATCTCCAACTCCTCCTACAGAACCTGAAGCTTGGGGATTAAATGGGGGAGGGGAGAAAAGACTGAATGAACAGTCTGCGAGATATCTGCAGCTGCCTCCTCTCACATGAGCAACCACAGTAGTGATTGGACGACACCCTTCTGCTGGTACTCCTCTCTGTATTTTTCTGTGCCTCTGCTAGCCTGTGATTGTTTTCCATACAGGGGAAGAATGGAAATGGGCAGGAGAGAAGCATCAGAAAAGAGAGAAACGAGGTTTGTCAGGTCTGGTAACATTAAACACGAGAAAATGACGGATGGAGAGGAAGTATTGGTGTTTAGGGGAAAGGTGAAAAAAAGATGGAGGGATGAAGTAAGTGCTTCGCACACTAACTGCATTATTTAAAGCTAAAGGATACAAGCTGACTGTACCCATAATCCCATGTCTTCAGCTTGTCTTCCTCTCTAACCCTGCTGTGCTTTCAGCTATGTCAGTGGCAACAATAACCTGTTCTGCATGGGTTTTGAAATTTGGCACAGGTATTAGTCTACTACAAACACACAGACTAGTGGACACACACACACACACAGAGCGTTTAATCACTGATTCTCGTCTTCTGATCTTGCTGTTACCATGGCCACAGTTGGTAAAGGTGCATGACATGTTCTTCTGTGCTCTTCACAATCCACACATGGTGCTTTGAACCTAAATGCTAAATACCTGCAGGCTTTTGTGTCCTGTTATTGAGCATATCTTTCAATTTGTTAGCGGGGATGCATTATTGTGCCGTTTGTGGCCGAGCTTCAGAAGGGAGTGGCTTCATCTTCAAATTCTCATCAGAGCGGTGGATGAGAATCGATTCACTGGGCTCTCTGAAACTAGTGATTAGATCTGCCTAAACAGCGTTGACATATTGGAAAAGACAGAGGTAATTAATGTGGCCTTTACAGAAAATTTCCCCATGAGAGCAAGGAGTTAAATATCGAAAACAGAATTGGGCTGTGTCTGAATCTATACTGTAAACACCAGTCTATTTATAGTATCAGCAGCACTTTTCAGCTTTCCACTACATATTTAGAATCTCCTACACTTATATTTAGCTGATTATAATCACCTCTGTGCATATATTGTTACTGTAGTAATTCTCTTGCCCCATAGGTACGGAGTGACGCCTAAACACATTTTACATTTCAGCTCTTATAGCCGAGCTTGCCAGCAGGGCTTTTTTTCTCTCTCTCAAAGTTTGGACTAAAGCTTGATTTTCAGTGTTGCAGTGTTTCGAGACAGGGAGAGTTTGCCAACAGAGATCTGCTAAAAACACCCAGGGGCATTGTACCTGCTTTTGATAGTGGGACAAGAGGGAGAGTCAGATATCCTGCAGCTGAACAGTGCCAGATCTTCAAAGCATCAAAGCAACAAAGAGACACAATCACGACCATCACACGGAGAGATTGTTAGATGTGACTTGTTTCCTTACATGTAGTGTATCTCAGCACACCACCAGCTGCAGGTTACCTCTGGTTAGTGGTGAATAGATGCATAGTGTCTTTACGACGGACCTTTACTGCACTGATTTAATGCCCCTGTCTGGTAGTACTTGTTTCCCTGAGATAAGATGGGAAGAAATTGAAGGAGCATGACTGGCCACTGCATCAGCAGCCAGTTCTCAAAGTCCCACCTCTTACCTCGGGGGCATACAGGGATGAATCACCATCAGCCTAGCAAATTTGAGTCTCACTGCAGGTTCTTGCTAGAGTGCAGTTAATTGAGTGCTCCGTGTCCTATAGCTGTTTACTGACGTAGCTCTAAAAGAAGTGCAGGATGATTACTTGGAATGAGACCCATTGGAGATGGGCTTCTAATTCTGTATGCGCTGTGTTGATTTAAGAATGAAAAACACAGCACACATCCCATTTAGGTCTGCCGGCCAGGGCCAAGAGTTATAGCAGGGTAACAGCGTGGTACCTTGTTGGTCACGGGATGGTCTTTCCTGTTTGTTCTCCAGCGATGCGGGACCTGGAGCCATGCCTGCCGAGAAGGGTGTAGTTGTGTGTATTTAAAACGGTACAACACTCTCACATTTGAGAGGTGAAGAGTCCTCGCAGATGGCTCCACAGATGGTCCCTGTCAACGCCATTGTCTGAGTGAAAACATGGGTAATTTGTCAATGCTGCAGACCGAAAAGACTAACATCCACAGTTACCCAGAACAGATTTTCTGAGTCTGTCTGTCCCTCTGTGATCGTTTTCTCCCCCAATTTCACCGTTCTGTACATGATGTCTGATAGAGGTCAGTACGGTACATAAAGCGGGCACTAATGCCTTAAAGAGGGGACTTACACAGAGTGAAAGGCAATGGGGGTGGGAGTTGTAAATAATTAAAAAATGCTGAGTGATGTGTTCCTCTTGCAGTGGAGGGCTTTGTGGTGCAGTGCTTTACAATCTTTCTCCGGTCCAAGCTCTCAGTGTGTTGCTATGCTGGCATCTGACAGTCCTCTGGAGGATGGATGGAGTTGTGCCATGCAACTGGGAGTGGGTGGCTACCTCGTGTTTTTCGGTGCTTCCCACCCTGTCTCTGCACTCGGCCTGTGTGACGAAAATGAGGCATCACAAGCCGAATCCTGTCAAGTTAGTTACTTAAGACCAAATGATCAGGAGATTTGGAAACAGTGTGCAGTGCCAAGGAAATGTAAATTAATTCATAATATCATGAATACTTTCTTTTCATCCAATCTGAATAATGAATGGAGCATTTTAATGGTGCTAATAATTGTTGTATATACAGTACCCATCTTAAAAGATAGATTTGGTGCTTGTTTTGAATTTAAACATGCTTTGATGAAAGTACTACTTTAGTTTACAGTGATATTACTAACATGTTGATGATTAAAGCTGGGGTAGGCAGTGTTTTTTGGGGGCATAAATTGGCCACTAACCTTTCACCATATTGCATTGTTAAGGGTTCTCGGAGAGGAAACTAGATTTTATGCACCCCCTCTTGGCTCACTTTCCAGGCTCTAGAAAATCTAACCTGTGGGAGAGTTCAGCCAATCACAGGGCTTCACCCAGATCAGATGAGATAGTATAAATAGCAGCAGTGAAAAGAGGATATGGTGGCGCACTGGGTCAGATGAAGGACTTTTAATTGGCAGTGTTTAATGTGTGTTTTACATTACATACATTTTAGCATTAAATTCAAAATAAAGCTGAAGCTAATGAGAATGTCATTAGTTTGGTTATACCCCAAAGTGTTGGACAAATTCAAATTTTGGCCTAAGGCTGACACATGTCAGGTGAGATTATTGCAGTTGTCTTGACAGTCCATCCAATGGTTGTCAAGACATTTCACTCAAGACCACAAATGTGAAACTCATGGGTGCCCTGAAGGAAACTCAGTGTACAACTGAAGGATCAATTGGGAATGATGAATGTCCTTAAAAAATTCTGATGATGTTCAGAAATTTTCCCTGGATGAGTGAAAACTTTAAACTGCTGGTGGTGCAAGATCAAAGGTCAGGTGATCATCAAATCATTAAAGACCATGAATGTTGAAGGCCTTCCATCAAATAGGTTTTTTTTCATGCTTTTATTGCAATATAGTCATGATTTTGTCCAATATCAACAGGGATTGTACGAAACATGGTGCACAACAGGGCTGCAACTGACCATTATTTTTTTACTGTATTGTAATGTATTCTTTTTCTGTTGATCATTTTCTCAAATAATAAGTAATCAGTTTTCTCCAAAGCCCAAAATGACGTCCTCAAATGTCTTGTTTTGTCGACAACCCAAAAATATGCAGTTTGCTGTCATGGAGTAAAAAAATCCAGAAATATTCAGATTTAAGAAGCGGAGACTTTAAAAAAAGAAGCACTTAATTTGAATGATCAATTATCAAAATAGTTAACAGCATTAGTTAAGAAAGTGCAATGTCAAGTAAGGCAAATTACCTCAAACACATTATGCTACAACATTTTAGCTGCTTGATACAAAAAGAAAACTCGTACGGTTGTCATAGTTCATGGCTAACTTACAAGAGAAGTTTGTCTGACATAATCTGATTTGGATTTTTTTCTGGTTCTTGGATTCACAGAGTTTCTCTCTTTTTTAACTTTATTTAGGGGACACTGACGCTAACCATTTAAATCGGCACCACAAAGCTCTGTACAAGTGCAACGCCAGATCTGAATGCCACCCAAAGCACAAAACTATTTTGGATGACTCTGACAGTGTTACACTGTATGAGAAAGGTTTAAAAAAGCTTTTTTCAGCGTTTTTTCATTTTTAAACTTTTCCCACAAAATCACCCTAGTCATTCCAGAATCATTCTTTCCAAATAGCATTTATCTGGTGAAAATTGCTATATTTTTTTCATATCGCAATATATATATCACAGAAAAAATAAATGTCGCAATGTCAGTTTTTTTCCCCAATAACATGGAATTACAATTTGTTGTTATTTTCTTTCTGTTATTATCACTGTGTGAATAAATCAAAGTGGTGGACCAGCTGACGCGCAGACAAACATTGCCATCATGGGAAGCTGCTAACTTGGCTAAAATGTAGCAACGTGGCTCCCAAACTACAATCTGCAGCATTATGATTCCATGGTGGGAGTGATTTGAGCGCACTCTTTCTCTTTTCTAGGGGTTGGACATCTTAATGCACAAATCTTTTGCATTGTTAGTCATTTCTTATTGATAAAGTTGATTACCACTCGTAACCCTTTCCAATCATGCTTGTGTTCATAGTCTGGTCAGCTGTGTGGTGGTGCCGCTTATAAGACAGGCCATTTTACTGTCTATTAAAGTGTTTGCACAGACCTTGAGTTTCTGCCAACCAACAGCCCACATGTGTCACCACAGACTGTGAAGGAGCAGCTGGTTGTACTTTTTGATGACATGTAGCCTACGCGTGAGTCAAAGTATTGTCAACTAGTTCATGTTTTGCAGAAAATTTAAGTGAAGGTCTGCAGATGACTCATGAACGGGTTTTTGCTTCTACAGTCATCATTTTCCATAAGTAGATGTTAGGGTTTTTTAAGTTTATGGCCATTGCAGTTAGTATTCGATTCTGCGTTACTCAAGCCTTGTGCTTATATTTGTCACTAAGATGTTGAATTCTTCTTCATATAGTAGCATGGCTTGACATGATCTCGAGGAAAGACTTCTAACTCAACTGCATATTTGTGATTTACTGCTGTAACAGTGCCTTCCCTCTTACCAAAATTTTCCATACTGATAAATTTGGGATTTTGATTGGGTCTCAAATAAGTCTGTGCTTGTGAAGAGGAGAATTAAAAGAAATAAACGCATGATATTCCAGATCACCACAGGACTTGAGCTGAAACTGTCGACCAGCCAAGACTCTCCTGTCTGAGGATCTCAGGCTGTGTTCTGTTTCATAATACATAAAACAATCTGAGCTACTGCCAGGCCAGATGGCAGAGGGAGAAAAATTAAGAACTAAAATAAAATATGTTTAGTTCCTTCTCTTCTTAAACTCTTCTTTAATTTTTTTTAGCACTTTTTTTGTTGTATTTTGCATGTCATGATTTTTAAAAATGGTTCACAGCACTGTAAAAAGAAAAGAAGACACAGTATCACATTATTTTTTATACCAAACATTCATTATTCACTATGATTATTGCAGATGAAACCTTCTTTGTGCAGCCATGTTGGTCATAGTTCCCCTACATGATGATATATTAAATCACACAAGGCAGTATGGTTTGTTTAAAGCACATGTTGGAGGCAAGCTAGTTTCTCACAGCACTGTGAAAAATTGAGTATGGGTTGCAAGGTTATGGTGTCTTTAATGGGAAAAAAGCACAGAGCATTATAGCTAATGAAACATTGATGGTCATGTCAACCTGAAAAACTGTGTATGGTTTCACCAGGATTATGAAATCACTGGTAGTATGGATATGCTGTGTTGACATGAATATCAGCGCTGGCATCTACTTACCATCAGCACCTTGAAAAATGGTTTGGAAGAAAGTGCTGATCTGAGCCCGCAGGGACGCTGCTTTGGAAAGGGTTGTTGGTTGTTGATGTTGGTGGCTACAGCACAGATTTAAGATGACCTCCATTATACATAAGTACGTTGTATGGCAAGACATCAAAGTATCAATGGAGGCCTGATGAAAGATGAATGAAAGTGAAACCAATTGTGGGACTTTGCATTGATCTCCGATTCTCATTAACCCATTTCAGACATGTCCTTCTTGGAGGATGGCAAGGGAATTGTTGCCCTGGAATTCAAGCGCAGTAGTGTTTTAGTGTCATTATTTTCAATACGTCTACAAGTAGGACACATAGTGGGGTCTTAAAAAAAAGACAATGGCACTGCTGCCATTTAAGTATGTTATTAGGAACAAGCGGAGTCAACAAAGTCACATCGTATTCTTTAGGGACTGTCCTTGAATGCAGCAATAATTTCTTTTAAGGCTGCATTTCACAATTATTGTCATAATCAATTAAACTGTTTGCTTTTTATGATGGCTGGAGATGGATGTTTTCAAATACGTGTACTAATTGACTTAATGTTAAAGCACAAATTGCTTAATAATAAAATGGAAATGTTAGAGTAGAACCTTGCTTCTGTTTTATGTTGATCTCAATGGAGATGACTTCCCTCAGTCCACCATTTAACGTCTTAGTGCTTTTTCTGTAATGATCCATGTTGGATCAATCCATCAGATCCATCAATGCCCTGCTGCCTTGATGTCACTCTGCCTGCTTTCTTCACCAAAATCAAACTTTTGAAGAAAAAAAAAACCCCACAACAAGATGCTTTTCTTCAAGTCAATTTCTTTTCCAGTTATATGTTCTGCAGTCATGAGTCATACACCTACTAAGTCATATAACAACATTAGTCTGTGCAAGTGCCTGACGAGACTTAAAGCTTGTTACTCATGCTGAGCCTTCACTCCAAGTATCCAAGGAGAATGGATGGCTGCGTGGCTGAAAATGGACAGAAAATGTGTAGGGTTTTCTCTGGGAGTTGTGTATACATCCATCCCTGAAGATGTACAGATGCAGATTTGTATTGACTATTCCCTTCAGACCCCGAGGAGGAGACACAGGTTTCTAAATTGGTCTTCTCCACCCCCATATGAGATTCTGTATGGAGAGAGATCCTGCTGCGTGGATGACTTATGATGATCAGGCCGATGACTATCTTGAGTCGATTCTCTCCCTCTGGTCTTTTCCTGTTGTCATCTCACACATGATCTGTTACTAGCTACGCCGGGTGTATTTGCAAGACGCTGTTGTGTATTGTGGTCCCCTGCACGGCTCCCTGGCATCACATATGAGAGCATCATCGCGGAGGCTCCATGACATTTTGGAAAATAAAAAAATAAATGAAAATACAGGGGAATATGTGCTGCTCCCCAGAGAAGAATCCACCACCTGACTGAGTCATCTCCTTTATGGGAGGAAACCACATACATGATGACTGTCAGAGTCACAAATGACGCACATTTGTTGCATTTATAACCCCGACAGCACACAGGATGGAGGGTAACGGTGATGTCATAACTGCAGAATGATGAGGCCCAGTGTGAAATTTTGGGCAAGGCAGCCCATGATAATTGGCCTTAGGAACAGTTTTTAATATGTACGATTGAAATCTTGTGAGGTGTAAACCCTCTCTGACTACAGCAGATGAAACCAAGCAGTACTTTCCAACACCTTTACTGACAGCTCTTTATGAGACAAGTGTATATGCGATCCTTCCTGAATGCTAACAGGATTGTCACCTCAGCAAAGAGCCCACTTCAGTGATGCAGTAACATCTATCCCCAGCAGAGAGCTCAGGCTTGTCTGACTCAGTGATTACCCTGCCCAAGTCTGAATGCCGCCTCCCATCTGTCTCCTTTCCATCCACCTCTCCAGGACAATAATGTTAGACAAAGGTGGCATAACTCACTTTGGCAAGTGAAGGAGGGACATGCTTGAGAGCCTCACTGTATATAATACATACTGTACAGTCAGAGTAATGTCTGATCTGTCAGGCTGCTGCCGAAAAAGTGGAAAAAGACAAATGCTCCCTGAAGACTATGTTCGCCACTGTTGGCTGGATGCGGCGGCAGCATCAGAGGGAAAAGCTCACACCCAGAGTGTCTATTGATAGCACAGCGAATTTGTTCCTTTTTCTGTGAGTCCCGCAGGCAGGCAGACAACAGATTACACCTCAAAAGGTATGTAGCCTGACATTACGCAGCATAATGCAAGCAGCTGAATGAGGGAGACAGTGGCGCACGCCTCCCTTTCACTTTCTCCAAGGTTCTATAGTGCTCGATTTTACTGCTGTGAAACGCTGAAGACAAGTGAAACTTATTGATTTTTCTTTGCTTTTGTCGTTATCATTAGGCATTCCTTGCTACCACTCTCACTAATACAGTATCTATACTCTACTCATCCTGAGTCATCACAGTTCTTAATACTTGCAGCTCCAGTGAGGCTTTCACTTCCTCTTGTTGCTCCTGTTTGAGGCCCGCTGGTCTGCTCTGAATGCTGGCACTTCCCCCTCAGGACATACACTGGCCTGTGGCTGCAGCATCCCTCCATGTATTGTCTGCCAGAGACGTGAAGCAGCCCTCAGGCAGTTGCACAGGGCAACACACACACAGACACACACACTCATCAGACTTGCCCATCGGCACTTGCCTCAGTGATTTCTGTTAACGTCTTTGTGTCATCTTTACCATGTCACTCGGAGATTAAATTACATTGCTGGTGTATCATATGGATAAGGCTCTCACAGCTTCCCACGTGTCGTCATTAGCACTTGGCTCTGTTCGCAGCCTGTTGTGTTTTTTTGCACTATGTACACAAACAAAAGCTGTCATGTACTTTAAATACAGTCCTCCTCAGCGACAGTGATTCCCTTCTGGCCTATAAACAATCCAGCTCCAGTTTCACTACGTGGAGCGACAGTAACCTCCATCACACCCCATAACAACCAACCCCACTCCCAGTTCCACCAGCATCTCCTGAAAAAAAGTGTAAAACTGTAAAGAAACATTCATCCAAGACCAATCAGAAATGCTGGAGACAGACTCTTAGTCATAGTCACTATGTCGTAGCATAACTGAGCCCCTCCTTCTGTATGGACACATCTGTCTCTTTCAAATGCGTGCCCTCGCAAACTGGAAGCAATTCATTCAGTTTTACTTACAGCTGCTCAATTAATTGACCTTACCACCCCCAATTTGCGCAGCCTTATCTCCATGGCCCTCAACGCTGAAGGCGCACATAAATTCAAACGACCTGAACCACCCACTTCAGCATCATTTCACTCTGGTTATTAATGCACAGGAGGACTTGCTTTGTCATAAGCTTTGTTCCATTTGCTGAATGCACACCAAGCAAGTCTGCTCCTGTTTGAGCCGCTGTATGTCACAGCATAGTTTGGGCTTGTATTTAGCAAATCTGCTCTGTATCTGCAGTGTTTTCCTGTGTGCCTTTATTGCTTGAATATGTCGGTGGAAGGAATTTGTTGAAACGGGCTCGGCGAGAGGAGGTGGCACTGATTAGGCTGTAAAATTGGCTCTATTAATTGTGCTTTCACTCCCAGTGAAAGTTGCGATATCTTTCAGGCTTGGTATGCAAATTCATAGGAGGAATGTAAATGAAGGAGGGGAAAAAAGAGATTTTCGAGAAATAATTCTTGATTTTTGTGGACTCTGGTGGTTGCTTGGCTCTTGGTGGTCACCAGTATTCCCTTTTATTCAACCCTGTGGCAATTAAAGGAAGAGTATCTGGTGACTTTCCAGTTTAATGTTGGCGGTGTCCCTGCTCGCACATTTGGAGAAAATGTCCTTTTTGATGAGAGAGCAATCCGAGGTAGCACTTAAGTAAATGCTGCTTAAGGGTAAAGGATAGCTAAGTGTGGAGTTAAGACACATAACTAGAACTCTAAATACAGAGGAGGCTTTTATTTTAAAGCTTGTTTGACTGCCTCATGCTAAATTCATGCCATTCTCTTGTCTCTCTGTTTATCCACCTTGCAGACTGCAGTAGTGCAGCATGACAGACACAGTGATGAGCAGCAGCTCCGGTCGCTGGGTATCAAACGACAGGCAGAGGACCATGCATGCAGGGTAAGTGTGACTGTCATCTTTGTCTTGGTAATCTTTTCTAATGGCAACGTCAACTGTTAACTGAGCCCTCTTCCTCTATTTCACCTCCATCTCTCTTACATGCGATCTGTGACACAGTGATAAAGAGCAGTAAGTAGATAAACTCCTCTCTTATCTGCATTCCACTCTGTAACTGTTCTGAAAGCAGCGTAATGTGCTGATGCAGTAAATGCATGTTCATTCACTCATTTGCTCTGTGTGTTCAAACACTGAATGTGAAGTGTGTGTGTGTGTGTGTGTGTGTGTGTGTGTGTGTGTGTGCACATGTGTGATCCAAGTGGTAAAATCGTACAATGTATACTCAACTGGAGAATATGTTTGGCTGACAGGGGCACCTGGACCGTGCAGCAAGGCCCTGGTCCTGGTCCAGACCTGACGGATGAAGAAAAAGAGATTATAAACAGTGTGATCGCCCGTGCTGAGAAAATGGAGGCCATGGAGCAGGAGAGAATTGGGTGAGAGTTTGTAAAACACGCAGTGATTTCTCTGATAGGTGTAAATTAAAACAACATCACCTGCCGAGACGGATGAAGTGCATAAATTTTGGACCCGGGATAATTAACGGTGACCTTTTAAGTAAGACTTCACTCTGTGCTGTGCAGACGCTTGATAAACCGCCTGGACGACATGAAGAAGACCGTGTGCGGAGATGGATTGTCCCGCTGTTTGCTGTGTGGGGAGCAGCTGGGCACACCCGGGGTCAGCTCGGTGGTGTGCGAGGACTGCAAAAAGGTAGATAATGAGCCCACAAATTATTACAAGCAACCCAGGCTTTTGCCGCAATTCACACAAAAGTTGAAAGAGCACAATTGTTTATGAGCTGTGCATTCGTTGATAACATTGTCAATGGCAGAGCAGCTGGAAATCTTTATTTTCTCCTGTTGTGTAGAACATGTGCACCAAGTGTGGTACACAGTGTAGCAGTCGGCCACGTGCAGTGTGGCTCTGCAAGATCTGCAGAGAACAGCGAGAGGTGAGTGCTTTACATCAAAGGAAAAAAAGGTTAAGCAAACAGTCTATTGGAAAGTCTATGACACATACATTTTTCTGTGTTTTCAGGTATGGAAGAGGTCCGGCGCCTGGTTCTTTAAAGGTTTTCCTAAGCATTTCCTGCCATCACCCATGCCATTATCTAAACAAAAAGAGATGGCTAAAAAGGAGGCCCAGAGACCTGCAGCCTCTGAGCCCAAGGAGGAAGTAGCCCAACCACATCCACCAGGTACATACAGTTGCAGCCTTGGTCTTCAGTCATTAAGAGTTTTTATATCAGGCAACTTGCAAGTCCAATTGTTGACCTTTTATTGACTTGTCAAAGTGCCTTCACAAACAGTTGCTTTACATCATGTCTCTCTTAGGTCAGAATAAGAGTCAGGCTCCTGCCTCTGAGCAGCAAGTTTCAGGCAAGTTTTCAATTCCCAGAAACCTTTTAAAACAAGGGATCTACCTGAATAGCCTGTGAGGTTTCCACTTCTCAACAGTACTGAGTGCTATTCCTTAAAGTGGAACTGATGTTTTATACTTCTTCTTACTTTTTGTGTCAGGAAATAAACTAGATACCAAAGCTTTTGGGCATATTTTTCTACTTTTGAAAACAGGATATCTTCAAAAAGGGATAAAAACCATTTTTGGACGTGAAAGCTGTTTCTAAGCTTCAAGCCTCTGGGTGGGCGTTTCCTCATGGCTTCCTAACATCTCAAGGCCTAAGTTAATAGGCATGCTGTCAATTTCCATGGTGCACTACTGACTGAAAAAGTGCCATACTGTGTACAAAAAAAGTTTTTTCGCTTTTTGAACAAGTGCTCGTAGCACTGTCTATTATTGCTTGAAGTTGTCTTTTTACAACATTCAACATTTGAAGTCTGAAAAGCTATAGCAAAACAGGCTTTTCATTCTTATTACGGCAAGTGTTAAGTTATTGTCAGTTCCTATACATTCATATGTTGAGATGTGGTGATGAAACATGTCCGTAAAGCATGGAATTGCATTGTTAATTTACTATTTAAGTGATAACTGTTTCAGGGGTATGCCCATTCAAATTGACAATACCAACACTGCCAGTCAGTAAAACTAAAGACCTATACAAGGCATGCTATCTCTACATAAACAATGTTAATTTTTCTTCTTCTTGGTAATTACAATTTTGTTTGCAACTAACATTTTTAACTTCAGTTCAACTTTAAATTTTTCAGAGCACCACCTCTTCAGTCTCTTTAGATCAGGATGCCCGACCATGCAACCCCACCTCTCATTGCTCTTTTCCCAACCATCAAACCTTTTATCTGCTTCCCAAATTTGGCAGTGCCACCCACTGTTGCAGAGGAGGGGGATGCAGAGCTCAATTAAGCTGACGGAAGTTGCATGCTGTGGCGTGGAATGAGCCTCCAGGTGGTGCTGGCATGATGGGTCACACCGCATCGTTTCACACTTTCAGCGTGATTACCTGTGCAATGTGATTTCCCCATAAAAGAGACGGGTAGCGCTAGCAGGCAAACTAAGTAGCTGCTGCATGTACAGTCGTCGGCTGCCACAGCTTGTTGTAGTGTATGTAGGTCATTGCCTTTGCAACGAAAAAGCTGCAACATCAAAAGTATCCGGAGAGACTAGGGAGTATTACACATTCCACTGCAGTAGAAGCCTGAAGTACTGTGATTATGCATTTCTCCCTTATGCATAGTGTGCGTCTCTGTGTTTACCATATTATGCTACTCATGCTTATTTTTAGGACCAGAGCCACAGGGCCGTGCTGGTTACCCACCTGTGGCCCCCAAACCAGTTTTGCGCATGGCCACGGGTGGGGCCGGCCCTGAGGAGGCTGGGCAAGGCAGCCCAGTTGTGATGAAGAAGATGGTGCCTGTCCAGAGCTCCAGACCACAGCCTGCTGCATCAGCCACAATGGCCCAGCAGGGTGAGAAACAGCTCGGACACAATGTCCCTTTACTCATGTGCTTATAGAGAGTCCCAAGCATTGACTAAATATTGCAGTAGTGTCACTTTGCGCAGTCTCACATGACTGACTGTGGTTGTAGGTCCAGTGGCAGGAGATGGAGGTGCTTACTCTTCTGCTGCAGCCCCTCCAGAGCAAAGAGCGCCTCCCGCAATAAGAGAGGACAGAAGGCAGCCGGCTGCCTACAGCGCTCCTCCTGCCCGACAGCAACCTCCCCCAGCCGAGGAGGAGGAGGAGGCCAACGACTATGACTCTGATGAAGCCAGTGAGTGCCCCATCTGCTCAACCTTCTCATAGGTGGCTGATGTGTCTAGTGTGATTGCACTTTGTGTACAGTTTTGACATTTGGGATTCCTTTCCACTCATTTCAGGTTAAAAAAAGCACCAGATTGGGTGTTGTTGTTTTTTTATTTATTGGCATAAATTGAAACACATTTTCATGCGGCATACAGTATTGGGCGTTAATGTCTTTAATTTGGCAACATATCTCCTCCCCTCAGGGATTCTGAGTCATACCGTGTCGATGCTTAATTTCTGCCTTTTAGTTTTCTTGTAATAATTCATCTGCAATTCATCCATAAATTGCCCAATAGTTCCAGCAAACAGCAAATGTAATTCTGGCAGCGTCTATCGAGCTGGGTAGAAAATGACGAATGAGAAGCACCATATGTAATCGAAATATGAAAATCAGGAGCTAAAGCAGAGGAGGACGTGACTAACTAAATCAGTAGTGAAGCATAAGCTGTGTAATTTTTTTTCTTCTCACATATCCCATTTTCATGATGAGAATGGTACCATGCCATTCATGTTTTTAGCCGGCAGCACCAAACGGCCTTTAATCTGTCTCCGGGGAATTGAGTTTTAATTTATTTTATTGAGGTCCGGGACTATGAAGCTGTGCAAATAATTTAAGATACACCAGGGCTAACAAGTTATAGATTCCCCCTGTGTTGGATCCAGCCCCAGGAGTAATGTGGCAAAAATAGCAATGGTTTTATGTGCCTGATCTCTGTAGAGTTGTAATGGTGAGAACCGTTAGATGCTGTGGTTTCAGTAACCCGGCGGGTTACAGTTTCTTTGGCTACCTAAATGACTTGGTTATTTAAGCTTAGTAAAAATATTATACATTATGGTCAGTTGGGAAAGTAACAACACGTACATCTGATTAAGTGTGTTTTGATTCGTAATAACCAATGAAATATGTACACATGTCTGATCATTCACTGCTTATTTTCATCTATGTAATTTGAATGGTTATATAGCAATGTTGTCCTGTTTCCCAGTTGCTGAGTCAATCACTGAGGTGTCCAGCATTTTAGCTCAGACTGAAATATCCCCACACTGTTACATGGATTGCCATGACTAATTGTCCAGGCATCCCTTAGAAATGTAAAAACACTGATGATCTGCTGTTTTTTGTTTTTTTAATCTAGCAGCATCATCAGATCGGCATTTCTCTTCATCTGAGCCTGTACAAGTTAATGCTTGTACAAGAAACATTTACAAATGACATTTAATTAGTCTGTCCCCCAACAGCCATGCGAGGCAATGAAACTCCTCCAAAGAAAATCTGTGTGGGCAGCATTTCTGTCTTTATTTTTTCCTACCCAGAACTTTATTTTCTGAATGTCCTCCTCTGAGACTGGAGTGTTTATTTGGTTTCTTTGATATCACATGCCCCCTGCTTTTTAATAAGATTTTCCTACTGCTTACTTAAGGTAAATAGAAGCCTGTGAATGTTTCATGAGTGAAGGATGAGACGTTTTGTCCACCTTTTCAGCCCATTCTGGGCTGATTTCCATTTTCACTTTAAAAGATGAGCGTTGTTTAATTACAAGGGAATCTTTCACTATATTTATACTCTTAATTATTCAAGAGCAGACTTGCTGTCTCCCTGTAGCCCAACGTAATAACCAGTCTGGGTCTCTTTCAGCCACTCTGGGCTCTCTAGAGTTCAGTCTTCACTACGAGCAGGAAAGCAACAGCCTCCACTGTAGCATCCTCAAAGCAAAGGTACCACTATTCTCCTCATTCTCCCACACAAAGGGACAATTACAATCAAGTGGTTTATGTTAAAAAGCTCCTGAATGGCACTTTAGCTTAATTGCTCTCTGCTGTTTGTGATGTGATGAACACTGTGCTTTGTGTCACCTCAGGGACTGAAGCCCATGGACTCAAATGGACTGGCAGATCCTTATGTCAAGCTCCATCTGCTACCAGGGGCTAGCAAGGTAGAAGACAGGCTTCTCCTACATTTAGCTTTTACTTCTTTTAAAAGATTCATTACCTTAATATCCTGCTACGCGCAAAAAAAGGGAAGGGTGGTGATTTTAGACCCCTTGGTTCCATGAGGAAACCTTTCTGCCAGCTCAAGCCTGACATCTTGTGGCTTGCATTGACAAATCATAAAATCGGCTCTTATTAAGAAAGTGATATATCCTTGTCCTCGTCTATGTTGCATCTGACAGTCTAACAAGTTGCGCACGAAGACACTGAGAAACACCCGCAACCCTGTGTGGAGCGAGATGCTCACCTACCACGGCCTGACGGAGGAGGACATGCAGCGTAAGACCCTCAGGTGGATAGTGTGCCTCAGACAAACCACTCACTTAGCAGCCTTGTATTCATGTGTTAAACCCAATCTGCCCTTATCTGACCTACTTAAAGGTATAACAGGTCTCTACAATTAAGATTCTCTTTGGGTTTCTGCAGGCTCTCTGTCTGTGATGAAGACAAGTTTGGGCACAATGAGTTTATTGGGGAAACCCGAGTGGCGCTGAAGAAACTGAAGATGAACCAGAAGAAAAACTTCAACGTGTGTCTAGAGAGAGTTGTGCCTGTGAGTGCAATTTCGCTGACAGTCAAAACAACGCTTTGTTCTCCTTGCCTGAATCTCTCTCTCTGACCCGCTGTAATCTTCCCCCTCACAGACGAAGAGAACTGCAACCGCCGGAGGAGCCAGAGGGATCGCTCTCTACGAAGACGAGGCAGTGCTTTTATTTCTAAGCATGTCTAAACGTGACAGATTCCTCCAGAAGTTCATGCAGCTCTTTATCATGAAGCCTGCTGAACCCTCTTTTTTTTCTTTTTCTCCCCCCTCCCCTTTTCCTCTGCTCTGTCTCAGCCAGGGAAAGAAGGCTCAGAGGTGGAAGAGCGCGGTCGGATTTTGATCTCCCTCATGTACAGCACCCAGCTGAACCGGCTCATCGTGGGTGTTGTTCGCTGTGTCCACCTGGCTGCCATGGATGCCAATGGCTACTCTGACCCATATGTCAAAATGTAGGTAGAGCAGATTGTAAAAGGGCATCAGACTGTGAATGGATGACTGTAGAAATGGCATAAATCCTATACGTGTACAATTCACAGATGTCTGAAACCTGACATGGGGAAGAAGGGAAAGTCTAAAACACAAATCAAGAAGAGGACTTTAAACCCAGAGTTTAATGAGGTTTGTGAAAGAGTTTAAGGTGAAAGGCTGCAACTGATATCCCCTATTTATTGTCAAACCATTTCACTCAACTCAGAAATGAAACAGTTTTTGGAAATTCTGAACATTTCAATCAAATTTCAGGAATTCAGCTACGACATCAAACACAGTGAACTGGCCAAGAAGTCCTTAGATATATCCGTGTGGGATTATGATATCGGGAAGTCCAACGACTACATAGGTGAGTGTTTGTTCAGCTTTGATGCAATAAAAAAAACTGAAATTCTTCTCACCACCTGCCGCTCACACGCCCCTTTCTTCCTGACAGGTGGGTGTCAACTGGGGATCACTGCCAAAGGAGAGAGGCTGAAGCACTGGTACGAGTGTTTGAAGAACAAGGACAAGAAGATTGAGCGCTGGCACACCTTGTTTAATGAGAATCATGTTGCTAGTGATTAACCCCTTGCCCACATCCTGTATACAGCATGAGCTAAAAACCCATCCACCCCGATCTGTTTGCATTCATCTCCTCCCCATTTTCTTGTTTTGATTTAGTCTTCAAGGACACGTGTCCTTGGTATACTCTTCTTTCACCGTTTTCTTTACCAACAACTTCTCTGCCTGTGCTGATACTTAATCTGCCTCCGGCACAAATCGCAGCGCAAATGAATTAGAAATTTCATCATTGTAACCAAGACATCCGTCAACAAACAGCTGCACAAAGGCCATCATGCCTGTCAGCGATGTTATATAGTGTGCTCAACTTGACACCTTCCACGCTAAAGAAAATGAAGTTTGAATTGCACTGGCACAGAGCAAGTAAAGCAATATGTTATGGCATCTAAGGTCAAACCCATCATTCAAGCTCACGAAAGCCTTGATTGAGCTCATGCCTGACATTCATTTGACCATCAGGGTGTTACTTTTACTTTCTCATGGGGTTACATCAGCGCTGTAGTGTAACACTTGAACTGTATAAGCATGCCAAGCCACACGCGCGTAAGAAAACACGCAGCTGCACCTTCATACACTTCGACCGTCCTGAACATACTGTAAATGTCCATGAAGAAAATGTTTACATATTGATACATTGCTCAGGTTAGGATAGACATCTGATCCTGCAGATGATTCATAAGTCAGTGGACCATGAGCTAAATGAAACCTTAATCAGTGGCTGTTAATTTGTGATTTAAGATTAGAGCACACCTAGTTTAGCAGGAGTTTTTATGTATGGTTATCCAAACTGTGAGTTTTAAGTTTGTGGGAAGTATTAACTATGTGTTTAGAGAAACTAAAAAGTTAACCACGATATTTATTTTTTAAGTTAATTTCTTAGTTGCTGTGAGATTTGGCAGGAAAAAAAAAACGGAATCTCGTCCTGCTACCTCTACTCCTCTGAAGCTCGCGGGTCACTCGGACACCTCAGAGGTTTTCTACTGCAGTGTTTACAGCGAATGCACACGGTCAGGTCTCCTACAGGTCTCCCTCACAAAATTTGCTGCTCCGTTTGACAAGGAGAGTAGGTGGAAGCGGTTATGTCATAGGTATGTGCAGCTTTACCTGCATGCACTGTGCTGTGACTCTTGTGTGCCTGGGGCAATCATGGCCCGCTTTTACCCCAACGCACTCCTTTGCACAAAGCAGGGCCCTTTCCCCCTCTGCCACACCCCCGTCATTAAAGGCTTTAGCGTGCGTTTGTTCACTAATCACAGCAAACCAAGGAAAGCACACCTTACAAAGTGGAATGACCTCAATTTATACAGCTGTCTGCAAGTTATTCCAATGTCAAAGACAAAAACAAAAGATCCTATGCATGAAATGTCTTGTGGTTCAAGATATATATACTTTGTAAGAAATTAATGCTATTGTAATTCCATCAATGTTTACACTTCTTCCCCCATAACATTCCTGTTAATACTTTATATACAAGAGGCCATATTCTGCATGACTATGATGACTATGGTGTAATCTGAATAAACTGGTTTGTTAGCAACCACAAGCTAGACTAATAATCACTGAGCACATCAACTCTGTCCAACTCTATCAGTAGCAGACTTTGAGATTAATCTCAATCGTTGAATGAGATGTCCTGTACATACACATTCAGATCTTTCCAGTGTCTTGTTTTCTCTGTAAAGCCTCTCTGCCCCCATGTGGCAATGATTCAGACACCCACCAGTCCTGCGTTGTGCTACTTCAGCTATACAGTGGTCATCACACAGTGAACGACAATTGTTGTTTAAAAAATAATAATAACAGGCTTCTCTCTGAGCTAAACCATAGCTGTCTTCTACTTGATTCTGCCAGTTCAGTGGAATGTTTCTTCTTTAATCTCTGTATTTGTAAATAGATAGTGCATGCAATGGAAATATGTATGTTTGCAAATAACTTTGCATGTAAAGATTTTGCAGAGCGTTTACACAGATCAATAAAATCTAATGAAAAATGACCGGCCTCTTGTGTGTCGAGCTCAGTGATTATTACCACAGAGGATAAAATCAGAGGAAAAGGGCAGCATACACAGTATTGTATGGCCAGCAGCGGTGGTTTAGTATAATGTTGGGTGTACTTCTCCATTATCTGCTACTTTAAACTTCTACTTTGCTCCAGTTCAGAGGTAATATTGCACTTTTATTTGATAACTTTATTTACTAGTTACTTTCCATATTAAGATTAAGAATACAAACTATAATTGATAAATAAATGATGTGTTCTTATTGGAAAGTCCTGCAGTGATGCCTTATTTTTTTTAGATAAGTAAAGATAAAAAGGTATTGATCCCCAACAGTAAATGAAGCCATTAATATCAGCTTCATGTTTACCACCTGCAACATTTGAGTGATGAACACATAAATGCATCAATAATTATAATCCAGTAATTTAATATCATTCTACGTAAATAGGGCTTTTACTTTTGGTATTATAAGTATATTCTGATGCTAAAACTTTGGTACTTTGACTTAAGTAGTCTAAAAAATGTAATGCAAGACTTTTTTACTTGTATACAGGTAAGTACAGGATTTGAATATTTCTTTCACCACTGATTAAGTCACATAATGGTGATTAAATGAATTTGAATAGATAATGTAGCCTAATACGGGATACACTGTGACACATTTTCCTGTGAAATTACATTTTATACATATTATTGTTGTACACATTTTACAGTGTTTCAACTGTGATTAACTTAGTTATTTTTGCCACTCATTTGGCTGCATGTTTTTTATGAGAGTTCTGCAGCTGCTCAGTCTTGGTGGAGATTTATGCCACTTGAGTAAAACGCACCACTCTGAGTACACACATGCTCCAACCTGAGTGTCAAATTTCCCCTCATCAGCAGACCAATAAGAAGACCTTCTCAACCCCAACCGTTTCCTTGAACAGCATGTATGCCTCCCTCAGCAGCACTGATATCACCACTAATGTGTAGGAATTCGCCCATCCAGACATTAACGTGACTCGGTCTCCAACAGGACTGATCACACACCCGCACACTGAGATGAGAAGCAGATGTTTGCTGCAGGTTGCTGTCGTCTTGTCATCGCTCGTTTTGTCAGAAGCACAAAATGTGACCGGACCGGGAGCCTCCTGTCTCACATCGAGTCTCGCCGACGGAAAAACGCGCGTCACGTTTCTGCGCGAAGACGCAGCCGGTGTGCGCTCCTTGTACCTCAGCCTGTGGTCCGAAGATATGCGACTTCTAACATGCGAAGTGAATTCCAATCCACTCGTCACGGAGAGATATTACAGTCTATGTGACAGAAGCGACAGCCGGAGTGAAGACATCAGCCAGAGGTTTAATATGAGTGCGCTGTTGGCTCCAGATGCTCCATGCGCGTTCGTCTCCTCCGGTGCGCAAAAGTTAACCAAGCGCGCGAGAAGAGATGGGACTGAGAGGAAAACTCGGAGGAAACGCGCATGGACACTGCCAGGGACGTTGTGGTGCGGCAGTGGAAGCAAAGCGGGGGAATACGAGCAATTAGGTGAGGATGTTGAATTATGGTTTTATTATTTTGTGTGTTTATTTGGGGAGGATGAAAGAACATTAGTGTTCAGAGGAGGAATGATCAAGTGTCACTTCCATAGCCTGCAGCTATAGGAAGTATGGGTCCTCCGAAAGAATATAAAATACACAAAGAGATGTCAAGGGCCCTCTCCAGCTTCTTGGCACTGACATGATCATCACCTCTCCATTCAGCAGCACTCATTTGCTGCTAAAGTGCATTTATTTCACATAAACCAGACAGTAACCTTGACCTTCAGTGTGCTGAGTATATCTGAGCATGTTAGATAGAATATTATGGCTCTTTCTTAGACAAAACACCTCAAACATTTGCACAGCCATTTTCAGTGATACCATGATAGAGATAAAAGATATACACTAAAATAACTTAAACTTGAATTAAAGTGAACTTAGTTGAACTTTAACTTTAACTTTTGAAATTTAGTTGCCATCATGCTACAGTGTCTAAAGAAAACCAACACTGATTTTAAAATTTGGCATTTCTGGTACATTAAGTTTATTTAAATGTAGCTGATATGTATTGTTTTTGCACAAAATGTAATAGAAATGAGATTGAAATTCAACATACATCCCAAGAAATTTTATGAGAAAGTCCACTTGACATTTTTATTTGGCAGTCACATCATAAAGATTTAAGATCTCGGTTTTACAATCAATAAATTTTTTTACGTCTCATAACTGCCTTTGAAGTCAGCAGCGTTTTGAGTTCACATCAGGTAAGGGATCTGTGCTTGAAGAAAACTTGCTTCCATGTAAAACTCCCTTTGATATTTGATTAAATTTAAATTTGCTCTTGTGCACAGGGATGTTTGAGAGCGCTGATAGATGCTGTCGTGAGCACGACCACTGCCTGCATATAATCCCAGCTTTCACGACGAATTATGGAGTCTTCAACCCCAAGTTGTACACCGTCTCACACTGTGAGTGTGACCAAAGGTGAGCCTCAGAATGAACCTGTCGGGCATCTAACACTCAGCCGGGATTCCAAGTATTCACGGCCTCCAGGGAAACCTTCTCCCCCTGACCTCTCCTCTGACAGTGAAGTAAGGACAGCCTTGCTTGAAGGTTGAATTTATAAGTGTTTATACCTTCTTTCACCTCTAAAACTCCTCTCTGGAGTGTCATTTTATCCCTGTGCCAGACTAGTAGCTTGCTGACTGTGATTTCCCAAACAGAAAAGGTCCTTGTACAAGATGTTTTGAGACACTGATATTAGAAAATAAACAGCATAATTGGAGAGAAGCAGTTTGTCTTCTATCTCAAATAAACGAACACCAAAAATCTCACACCTGGTGATATTACTGTTGATCCAGGAGTAATGAATAAATCACTACAATCAGTCCTCTGGATAAAGTTTTGTTGTCAAGAGTGAACAAGTTGCTTGCTGTTTCTATGTTTGCTCGGCATTCCATTCCTCCAACACAATTTATTATTTAAATCCATAGAGATGTCTGGTTCAGTCTCACTTCACATCTTGTGCTGACAGGTGCAATATGTTTGCCCTTGAACTCATCCACAAGGAACGCACACTGGCACACATTTTAATTCACCTCCCGGCACAAAGGTTACCTATGGTGATAAATCAGAAGTTGCAGACAAAATTGAGATAGCATAGCATTCAAGGATATTTACCAGCCATCTGTGATGTGTTTACTGACTGGACCGTTTCTTGAACTTGGCTTGCTCTTATCTTCTTCTGCTTCGTACTAGGTTTCGACAGTGCCTTATGAGTGTGAATGACAGCATTTCTACCATGGTGGGCTACAGCTTCTTCAACATCCTCCGGGTTCCCTGCTTCGAGCTGAAACAGCAGAAGCGCTGCACTGAGATGTACTGGTGGGGAATGTAAGAGACACACTGACACTGTCGCCCGAAGTTTTGACGGCATATTGTTAGACAGAGAAGCTGGTATAAACCATAAAACTAGATATTTTTTTCAATGGAAAGATCAGGTAAAGTTCAAGTGGAAGCCAGCAGTAGCAGATGTGTGTGTGTAGCTTGTATTAACACGCCTGACACTCTGCCAAACCTCATAAAACCACGAGGGCCACACCTCCGCTCTGTCACCACAACTTCATCAATGTAGCTACTAACAAGTGGTTTTACAAACAAGAGATAATTAATGGTTAACCATTCTCTAGCAGTAATAGTGTTATACTGAGAAACCGTACTATAATAACTATAATTTAAAACCAATGTAAGAAAGGAATTCTTGAATTAGCTCTGTGTTACTGTCATTATCCTCCAAGGAAAACAGGAATTACTGCTTGAAATTGGCGATCATGTGCCAAATAGCAACACAAAGTGTATCTCCTATTAATAAAACAAACATGTAAGGGATATATTATGTAAAAAAGTTGCAAACACCGCTTTTGATAAAGGTTCTCTTGTTTCTTGGTTTTAATATGCATGTTTACTCCTCTCTATAGGTGCAAAGCAGCCAAAGTGGCTCCATATGCTATCTTCCTTGACCCCCTCCCTTACAACACCTCTGACACAAAAAAATATGCGGACACTGACCGCAACAAGTTAACAAATATCGAGGGGCAACAATCGACCGAGAGCCCCATGATCACCCCTCACGGAAAGCCATCCAAAGCCGAACGGAGATGTGGCTTCAGGGAGCCACCCAGAGGAGACACTTTCTACCGCAAAAGGACAAAGGGGAGAGGATGTAAACGACACCGGAAACTGTATGGAGCAGCTCCCTCCCAAGTGCCCCCACTATCAAGGGCAAACACCACGACTCCGGCAAGTGGGACTTTGTCAAACAAGAAACGAGCTGGAAAAAAGAACAGCATCAAAAGGGGTCTATTAGATTACATTCTGCCACAGGTGACCACAACATCTCGGCCTCAAACAACATCTACGACACCATCAAGTGGCCCACCTTTAACACAAAGGCCAACAGCAGCCATCACAGCAGCAACCAAAACCACCAAAAGTCGCAAAAAGTCTCCAAAGCGAAGCCGCTGTTGTGACTCTGGGATTCCTGTGAGGGGCGACACTTTTCTGCCACGTTGTAAAAATTGTCTGAAACAAGCAACAGCATCTCACATGACAACTGTTACCCCGTCAAAAGCAGCTACGAGTAGATTACCGTTCAAACTCATGACACTTGAGACCCCTAAAAAGCAAGAAGCACCCAAACCGGACACTGTAGTAGCTCTCAGGAATGCAGCTAGATTTACGACGCCCATCACCACAGAACTAAAGACAATAGGATCTTTTCATAAAGATGGAAAGCCACAAAAGCAGGTGGACTCCTATGTGCTACAGAATAATACAATCCAGGATCCTGTGGTTAGTGCCATAGCTCAAAGCATCGCTGCAGAAAGAAGCTTAAAACATGCATTGCATAACATGACAGGTGAGTTCTTGCAGCTGCTGTCTTTGTCCCTTCTTCTGCAGCTTTTTGAAGCATACAAGACCCCTGCTCACAACATCAGACACACAGAGAGTAATTATGATGATACCAGTGATGAATCATTTCTTCTTTTTAGTATAATTTACAGAAATCGACCATCAATTTAGCACTCAGAGCTAGTAGAATCAGAAAGTCATCTATAAGCCTGGCTAGTAAAATATTGAGTTAATAATGTTTGAATTCATCAAAAATGATGCATGAAGGAGTTTTGCAATTGGTGATAAATGGGAAACATTTTATAAATGAACAGTTTATATGCTGTGTTATCGTATATGAGTACACACATTTTAAACGGAACAACAGCAAGAGTAAAAAAAAATACTGGTGAAACTATTCATTATACTATAAATAAATACTTTCCAGTATGCAAAGCTGGAGGCTTGGCAGCAGCTTGAAAGAGCCCACAAACATTCCAGGGATATCATTGCATTTAAAAAGGTGGCCCAGGGCATTATTCCATTTTGGAGCTCATGGTGACAGGTTAGCTGTGCCCCCTATAGGTGGGACAGGATGATACTCTTCACAGCTGATGATAAAATGCAATGAAGTGTTAAGTTTTTGTGAAACAACAGCATCAGTGAGAAACTAATTGGTGTTATTTAAAGAAATGTATATAGACTGGGGTGTTTTCTGAGATTACCTGTGTTTGCTTTTGTTCCTGCAGATAATCAGCTCCCGTGTGGAAGCTTCAAACATTTGGACGAGTGTAAATTCAAAATCCCACCTTTGGAGAAGAAATATGATCTGCTGAACGTGGAGTCTAAGACGGCCTACCACTGTGACTGCACCAGCCGGTAACATGACAGAGCTTTTGCATTTATGCCATATTGTATATCCACATATGCAACCATGCAAGAGACTCAGCATTGAAATAAGCCCTGACTTTAAAATCATTCAGATGTATCAAATTAGCCTGTTTCTAAAGGAGGTCATAGCTGGATAACTGCACTGAGAAAAGCCTGGAAAACATCTTTTTCCTGGGCCCATTTTCAAGATTTAAGGGGGTACTGGGGTCCACTCAGCCGAATTATCCTTATAGCCTAATAATCTTGGTCCCTGTTTACCGCTGTAGTTATTACTAAACATTTTCAGAGCATTTAAAACATTTCAGCTTTACGATTTGGGACTATTTTGCATTTTCTTGCGTGTTTTGCTCACAACATCAATAATTCATCTCACCCCTGAAAGCAGCTTTACAATATAGTCCATTAAAGTTAAGGAAATACAAGCCTTACACTGACTTACACTTGCTAAAAGCTGTCACCCCAATGATCTATTATGACTATACATGACTATATACGCCAATCAGCCACAACATTATGACCACTGACAGGTGAAGTGAATAACATTGATCATATTGGTACTATGTGGTGTTCTTCTGGAAAACCTTGGATTTTAACATCCGTGTTGATGAGACTTAGACACCCAAATAAACATTGTCCCAGAACAAGCACACTCCCTCGTGCAAATAGCAATCCCAAATGTCACTGGCAAAATGCTCCCCACCACATGGCAACAACATCAACCAATCAGGAACATCTTGAGGAACATGACAATCACCCAAGATGTTGATTTGACCTCCAAACTTCCTAGACCCCATTCTGATCAAGCATCAACAGGATGCAGTGGAACAAATTTGATTGACAGAGGCCCCACTGCACAAGCCAGAGTACCCAAAGGATCCACTGCCAACGTCCTGGTGCCAGACCCCATAGGACACCCTGAGAGGTCTTCTTGTCCATGCCCAATGGTTCAGAGCAGCTTGGTCCGCTTGTTCACCACATGTTCTGATGTTTTACAGACCTGAGGTCTCTCATCGAGGCCCCAAGCAGCCAACACTTCCCTCACCGTTGCAATGTTCTGACTTGTATGATCATCAATGGAAAATGCTGTTCACAAACGACAACCTTTCATTTGAAAAGTTTTCATTAATAAAGTAGACGGTAAGGCTCATGTAACGTTCCATTGTTCAGCTGGACCACAAATCCACTGTAGCTGCATAATATTCCACTTGTGGCAGCTTGTGTTTCAACTTGCAATTTTTATTCAGCTCTGTGACTGGAACTTGAGAAAAGTAGGTGTGAGATGGTGTGAGATGTTACCGCCTGTAAAGCGACTGGATCATGTTCTTAAAACACTCTAGTAAATATGTTAATTGGTATCATGCTGTTTGCAAGGTGAAAACTTATCACGTCATTGATTTCTCTCTGCTGTTTGGAACCTTTGTCATGTGGTGCATCTGGCAAATGCATCCATAATAGTATTTTTTGCTTTGGATTTCATTCAGATCTGAATGTGCAATTGTCATACAGAGCTTTGTGTTGCCGATTTAAATGGTCAAACAAAATACTTATGACGCCTTGTGTGGTAATAATTGCAAGACACTGCCAACAGAGTTTTTTTAGTCAACATCATCCTTATTGTAGCTGAACTATATTCCATACTAATGCTGCATTTCGTTTTGCCACCAAATCTTGATTTTTGGTGTTCCTTTCCTGTTCCTTGCTCCTTTTGCTGAGCACATGTGGACCCTGCATGTCTACAAATCTTTTAAATATTATACTTAAATTGGGGTACAATGAGTTCTATCAGACTGTCTTCTTTTGCAGATTAGTCATGGAAAATGAGATCCAAGCGATTTTACTTTTTGTAAGTCAAGCAGCGAAAAAAGTTTTAAATGGTGTGTTTTAGTAAAATGGCTTTGCACTTTTTGTGATGTGACAATTGTGGATGCACACATCGATTGTGTTGGTGCTGAAGTGATATATCCTGCAGCCCTCCTAGCATAAAACCTTAAACGTTATATTTAGGAAGCTTGTGACAAATTTGGTAGATTTTGTTATCCTTGGACTGAAGCAGGCTTAACATCTTCCCCGTCTTTACAGTCTTTATGCTAAGCCAACCCGGCTCTGTCTTTATAGTTTCATACAGACTTGAGAGGGATATCAATCTTCTCCTTTCTGTCTCAGCAAGAGAGTGAATAAGTGCAATTCCGTCCGTCCATTAGCTGTTCCCACTTGTCCTCTAAAGGGTCACAGTGGGGTTGGAGCTCATCCAAACTAACACAATGCCAGAGGTGAGTTACATCCTGGACAGGTTGCCAATTAAAACTGTGAGTGGATGAAGAAATGTGCTTGTTCCTATAAATCTGACTCAAGTGGCTGTATGTTGACAGAAGATGAACCACTCCAGTCAAGTATCAGAGCGAGATGCACTTAAGAGAAATTCCTGAAATGACTTGATGTGCATTGAAAAGTTTTTTATTTTCACAAGACGTTGATGAGATGTTAAGATGGCAGTAAAAAAAAAAAAAAAAAAAAACTTTCCATCCAAGATTTTTTTCTCTTGCAATGCAGCCAGTTTACAAAAGTGTCCAGCATTTGGTAATGACAGAAAGTGATTTTTCTCTTCCAGTGAATGTGACAACCTTCCAATGCACAAGTGGTTGTATTTAAAAAAAAAACAACCCTCTCCTGACAGGATTCAGTGAAAGTAAACAAAGTCCTGAAGCTCATGGTAATAAGACCGTGTGTGTGGATGTGTGGCGGTCAACTCTCGTCTCCAGGGCCGCTCACTCTGCTGCTACAGATACAGCCGGAGCTACATCCAATTAAGCAGAGCTCAGAGCTCATCACCAGTCTGTGGTCTCTTTGATATCTCTGGCTTGTTAGTCAGAGGGAGGACAGCAGCCACAAGGAATGTAGTTATTTGGATGTATACTGTATATGCGTGTGTCAGCGGACTTGCTCGTCCTCTTGTGACTGAAGGGGCTTTGTTTTATTGCTTCATCTATTCAAGGACTTCTATTGATTGTGGCAGTCAGTGAGTTGTGTCTTCAGAAGGCTGGTGTTCCCCAAAAGGCACATTGGTCGTTAAGTAATTTTGAAATCAGGCTGCAAAGTGACACTTGTGTGCATCATGTTATGGTTCGCATGAGCTGATGTAGGGCTGATTATCATAGCAGGCGTTGATGGTAAACGATTGAAAAACATGCTGGAGAGTTAGCCGACTGTCAACTCTAATTACATGGGAAAATGCATAAATAAATAAGGCTTCTTCGCCGAAAATATCACTGAATTTCTGATTGGATATTCCGCTGTAGATACACGGTGAGCATACACACGAGTTGATTGCAAGTCAGTCGTGGATGGAACAAGCATTGCCTTTTGCTTTACAGCCCCAAAATTAAGTGGAATAAAGCACTTTAGTCATTATGTCAAGATATCACATCACGCTGGTGCCATGTTATCCTGTTGAAAATAGAGCGTCCAAAAAAATGAATCTATAATTACTTTAAAAGAGTTATTCTCTTTCATGTCTTCTTGCTTAATTTAATATTCTTGCTTCTTGTCTCTATTTCTGAAAAAAAAGGAGCCATTTCAGGACTATTAAAATATTACAATTCCTCTCATTGTTGCACTTCAAAAGCCTCACACTACTCATTTTGAAGTCACAGTTGAGGATATTGAAAACTACGGCTACGCTGGCAAAGCTTTGATGTTCATTACGACCCGCAATGTAAATTCGTCGGACGGAATATATTTGACGTTATTAATGCTAAACGTGTGCTGTTTGTGGGAGAGAGTAAAGCGGTTAAACTACTGTGCAGCGTGATGGATGGAGACGTGCCTTTTAGATCATAAGACATCCCGTGTGCAAAGTTGACATTTTGGCCCGAGGGTGGCACAAGAGAAAACTCCTCAAGAGTCCAAAGTAGAAAGAGATCATCCTCTTGGAATCTCTTCATGGCAAAGACAATGTTTTCTGTGAAGTAAACTGTTAACTGTTGGATAATAGATGGTAAACAGCAGCAAACGGCTGAAACATGTGCACCCTTTGTATAATTAATACCAGATGGTTTGATGAATGCGGCGACGTATGCAGCTGCTTATAACCCCGTCGATAGCTTTGATATGGCAGCTACCCATCAGCAAAATGAGACTTCTTTGAGCTATTATCACTGAGCTATCACTGCGTTTCATGTCGACGTCCCTAGATGTTAGGTAGCGGACTGTGCTGCCTTTGAACGGGAAGGCTTGTGGCCGAACGCTTTGGTCATTTCCATATCACACATCACCTGGCCTTTTGATCTGGGGAAAGTGTACGAGGAGGTGCCGGTGTGATGAGTTAGTGAGGCCTGATGCATATGGATGACAGGAGGTGAGGGTTGATTGCTACCAGGTTGGTTGGTCAGTCACATTTTTAGTTTGGTTCGAAGGGAGGCTAGGATGTGTGAGTCCAACACTTTGGTACAGACTTGCATATCTCAACAATTGCTCGATGGATTTCAGTGAAATTTGGTACAAACATTCTCTGACAATCCTCTGACATTTCTTTTAGGGCCTCCATGAGATTTGATTTCTGCAGTTCAGAGTGGAATGTCTTCACTACCGGATGGATTACCATGAAATTTGGTTTCCAAATTCATGTTGCCCTCAGGACAAAATAAGTTTGCCGATCTGAACTTGTAATTTTGCTTCCTCTCAGGTCAAAATTACAGTCCTCTCTGGTTATGGATCCTAAAAACTCATCTCTGTGTATCAAAGTCTAATATTTACAATTTTTTTCCCCCATGGTAATAATCCCTTCCTGCCTTTAAATGGCTCGGATGTAACTTTACCCCTCTACACCACTGCTTGCCTTAGACTGTGCAGATCTTCTTCCTTTACCTTCCCCTCCAACCACTCACTGCAGCTCGAGCACACCAGCTCACCTACGACTCTGCTCAAACACACACAAAAAAAGGTAAATTATTTGATCTGAATGCGTCCC